>APFE030150727.1:117125-134689 GCA_000404065.3 Pinus taeda | reverse complement strand
GTTCCAAATATAAAGTTGCAATACGTATCTTTTGTGTGTTTTGCACATTATTGAGATCGAAAAATTGCTCCATCTATAATATCCATGTTGCAAGATCCTTGCCATCAAAATTCCTCATATTGATTGTTGGAATATGGTAGGTCTTTTATCCAACATTAGATTCTATGAAATCATGATTAACATTTCTTTTGTTCGCATCATGAGTTTCCTTTACTACCCTTTCACCATTAGTAAGTATTTCTTGTAGAAAATTTGTCAATTCTGTCTTCAAATCTATCTTCAAATCATCCATCTTAGCTTCCATGCCATTCATCTTAGCTTCCATGCCCTTTATCTTACATTTGACACCATTTAACTTAGCTTATGTTAGCTTTTGTGAGAGTGACATTTGTTGCACTTGGTCTTGTAATTTTGATATATCATGTGGCATTTCTTCCTCTTCTTCATGAGTCATGCTAGAGCTTTCAGGTTGCTTACTAGGTGTTTGCATTTTCTTTCCTCGGGGCATTAATTACTGATAATAATGCTCTACTATGCCCTTTGAATTCCTTCAAAACAAATTTTCAAACCAAGCTGAAGCAAAAATTTAACAAAATCTGCACACCTTTTTTCACTTTGTAGGAGCTCGATATTTCCTCTGATGTATCTCTGTAATTTCGGATCATCTAGTTTTGAAATTGTGATCTGTAGTAGCCCTTTATGTCCTCTTTCCAATGCCATGGGTCTGATCCAAATTGGATTCTCCAAGAAAGGGTTATGCCAAATATCCCACAGTGACTTGATTATAGACTAGTTCAGTAGAGCGAAATTGTACGACATGCCATGTGTTCCTGTTTCGACCTTTGGCTTTGAAAAATAAATATAAGAAACTAAATTCTGTCCTTTTTCTATACCTTCTTACGAAATTTCAATTTGATGTTCAGACAGAAAGTTATGATGCTTTTCCCCAAGTCACCTGTTTGGAATGTAATTCATGAGTCTACAAAAAGACCAACTTCCTTAGATCATATCTCCGCCAATATAGCGCGAAAATCTCTGAAATTCTGATCCGAGGTTCAGTGCAATTTCATCTCAAATGGGGTTTTTTCGCTTCTAAAATGTTGCAGAGAAACGTTATAGTGAAAATGCCATGATGACCTATTTGGAGCAACAAAATCCTAGAATCCAAGGCTCTGATACCAAATTTTATGAAAACAACTCACAAAAAGATAGAAAAGATATATCAACACCTTAGAATTTAGCCTCTTCGAGGGTGAAACATCCTTTAAATTACACAAATGAATGATTCTTTGATGATTCAAATGACAAAACCTTCTTTCTATATATAGGAGTCTAAGGAGTCACAATATAACCCAACCGACCTAACAATAATAATACAAAGGCACAAAAATAAGAATAGATGGATTCTATGGGGCCCAGTAATAACAATATGGGGATAATAGGGGCACAACAATACTAATAAGGGACACATCTACAATAGTAATGGGGTAATCACTAGTATTATAGGGACCTAACACACATTAGCAAGGTAAAAATATTTTTCCTTCTTGGATGGGTTTAGGATAAAACCAAATTCACTTGCCCATGGGGAACTTATGCTTACTGAGTACTTCCCTTTGGATTATGCAATTCTTTAACAACATTCCAAAGAGCATTCCTCAGAATTTTCTCTGATCTTATTTATGATTGTGCGAAAGTGTACATGGATGATTTCACAGTTTATGGAGATTCTTTCAATGAATCACTGGAAAATTTGGAAAAAGTGTTAATAAGGTGTAAAGAAACAAATCTCTCATTAAACCATGAAAAGTGTTTCATGATGTTTAATGAAGGAATTGTTTTGGGCCATCATGTTTCAGGAGATGGAATCAAGGTGGTCTCATCTAAAGTTGAATTAATTTCTATGTTAAGAGTGCCAAGTTGTCAAAAATATGTTAGAGTTTTTCTCAGTTTTACTGGATATTATAGAAGATTCATAGAAAACTTCACAAAAATTTCATCCCCACTCTTTAAATTTCTCACCAAGGACTGTGAATTCAATTGGGATTCTGAATGTCAAGCTGCCTTTGACACTTTGAAAAAGGAAATTTTATGAAGAACCTATCTTAAAAGGATCTAACTGGAAATTTCCTTTACATATCTCAACAGATGCTTCAGATTCAACCTTAGGAGCTATGTTGGGACAAAAAGGTCTTACTCCTTATGCAATCAATTATACCAATAAAAATTTAACTCCTGCAGAGTTAAATTATACTGTAACTGAAAAGGAGTTTTTAGTTGTAGTTCATGCCATTAACAATTTCAAACATTACATAACTGGCTATGAAACTTTTGTTCACACATACCATTCTTCCATTAGATACCTAATGAATAAACTAGTCACTAATGGGAGAATAACCAGATGGCTCTTAATGTTATAAGAATTCAACATAACCATTCTAGATAGGTTAGGAAAATAGAATATAAAATGAAAATAATGATCAACCCATAGAGGATAAATTTCCTGATGAGTATCTTTTTCTAGTATCTACTAAATCATCTTGGTATGAAAATATTGCTAACTATTTAACCATAGGAAAAATTCCATTTCATTTATCTCCTAGAGAAAAGAAAAGAATAGTCCACAATAGCACATCATATTCCTAGATAAATTAAGAGTTATACAAGATAGGACCATATCTCATCATCATAAATGTGTTTGAGAGGACAAAATACCAAAAATACTTAAAGCTTGCCACGATGAGCCATGTGGCGGACATTTTTCTGATAGAAGGACTGCTTACAAAATCTTGCTTTTAGGATATTATTGGCCTTCTATTTTTAGAGACACCAAAGAATATGTTAAAAGATGCGATAGTTGTCAAAGACTGGGCAAACCCACTCTTTCAAATGAAATGCCACTGCAACCACAAGTACTCATTGAACCATTTGAGAAGTGGGCACTAGATTTTCTTGGACCAATCATCCCACCTTCAAAGCAAAAGAAGTATATTATGGTATGTACTGATTATGTTAGTAAATGGGTAGAAGCTAAAGAAATTTTTTTTTTTCTAGTGAAAATGTTGTAGTTTCATTTCTTTTTGAGGATATTTTACTAGTTTTGGTGTTCCAAGAGAAATTGTAACAAATCAAGGAACACAATTCACATCCATATTAGTGAAGAAGCTTTGTGCATCAATACAAAATCAAACATCGGAAGTCCACTCCATACCAACCACAAGCTAATGGACAAGTTGAGTCCACAAATAAGGTGATTGAAGCTATCCTTACCAAGACTGTACATCTACATAGGAAGGACTAGGTGGAAAATCTTCTAGAAGCTTTAATGGCCTGCATAACTAAATGGAGAAATAGTACATGACATACTCCCTATGAGCTTGTTTATGGGAAGCAAGTCCTACTTTCGATAGAATTCCAGATATAGACCTATAAGACAACATTCTAATTAGATCTTGAATTATGGAAAGCATAGAAGCAAAGGACGAGGCAACTAAATGAACTTGATGAAATTAGACAAGAAGCCTTCTAGAGAACTAGCCTAGTTCAACAACAAGTTCTAGACGGCATGATAAGTACATTAAGGAAAGGAAATTTCATCCAGGAGATTGGGAATTACTCTTTGATTCAAAACTCAAGAATTTTCAAGGGAAATTCCAAACCCACTGGCTTGGACCTTATGAAGTTGGAAGTGTTTTCGACAATGGTGCAATTAGAATCAGGGCTACTGATGAAGAGAAAATTCCTCTATTAGTAAATAGACATCGACTCATATTGTACCAGAAGCCATTAAAAAAAGAGGAGTTTGTTAAAATGTTCCAAGATAATTCAGAACTGAAAATGATCAAGAAGAATTCTTCTTCTTTTCAACCTTAGAAATTTTTACTGAGTTTACTCTCTCCTCTCTCTCTCTCTCTCTCTCTCTCTCTCTCTCTCTATATATATTATATATAATATATATATAATATATATATATATATATATATTACACATACATATACATATAATAAAGAAGTAGAAGAAGAAGAAGAAGAAGAAGAAGAAGAGAAGTATAAACATGACAACCAACACGTTGTTGGCAGGTTTATACAGAAAATTTAGAGTGAAAACCAATTTTTGTTGGCACTTCAAATTTTCCTTTCAAAAAAAGAACATAATAAATTTCCTTTATTAAATTTTTTTTCTTTCTTAGCTACAAAATCAACAACTTTCCGCAGCTTGGACAAGTTTCCATAGCTACGACAAGTTTCTATAGCCTAATAATTTTTTACCCTACAAGGACACTTTGTGATTTGAATTGAAACACAACTGACAAAGCAAAGTACCTGCAGGAGATCTCATAACAACAAACAAGGTTAAAAGAAATGGATCAAAAGATATGTGCTACTTTAATTTAGCAATAGGGATTGATATATTGCATATATGCCTAAGAAGAAATAGTATTGTTGAAAATTAAAACGAAATCATTATAACTTAAGGGTGATAGTCACCTAACAAAATATCATAAGAAACCACTTAAGAGTCATGTCACGTCCCCATTCAAATCTGTCATAGTAATTACCAAATCATCATTTTAAATGTGCCTAACGATATGATTCATTCCTATAACCCTTATTATAATCCACCTATTCCTACACTCCTATGAACTTTCATAGCCATTCCATCCTTTCGCCAAATAGAAAAACCCTACCAACACAATTCTCTTGTCAAGGTAACTAGTGTTTAAGGCAAAGCATCCTTAATGAGGATAATTGTTCGAATTGAGCCATCATGGAAGAAATTCCTGGAGGGATACCCTTAGACCAAGGAGCTGCTGCAAAAGAAATAATGGTTGTAGTTCATTGAAAAATTCAACGGTTTTCACAAGGAAGTGACCAAGACATTTACGTGCTCATTTGATGGAACTGAAACTGAAATAGGAGACTTTAAGATCACCATAACAGAATCCATGATTGTAGAGGCTACTGAGTTTCCAAGGAGTGGGGAAAATGGTCCAAGAATAGGGGAATTAATGGAGAAGATTGGAACTTCTTCCTCAAAAATCCAGTTATGGACACCATTGTCTTCAAGAACAGTATTCCCAACATAGCCCTTAAGAGAAAATGGAGAAATTTATTGCTTATACTTAAAAAACTTGTCACCTGTGAGGGTAGGTTTGGGTATATGTATTTTTACCATGCTAAGATGATGAATCATTTTCTTGAAGATGATTAGATGAATATTCCTTAATTTCTATTAAATAGTCTCAAGAAGATGTCTACAAACATTCAAATGAGAATTATGTTTATGGAAAACACCATGTATCATCATGGCATGATAAAATTATTGGTTGAGTTCCATATTTTGAGTATAGGGGATAACTGGGAGAGTTTCCTAGTTAGGAACCATTTTGAAGAAAGATCCCAGAACAAGCCAGCAATAGTAGGACCCTCAGAGGAAGAAAGAGAACCATATAAGGGGTAAAGGAGAAGGAACCCTACACTCACCCAGAATTATCAAAAGAAGAGTTGGCCATAGTAGACATATTACAGAGAATGAAGAAGGGGAATCTTAAAGGGAAGAAAGTTAGCAAAAGCGCAAAAGAAATACCACAAACGAGGACCCTTCCTCAAGAAGAAAAATCAAAGACTAAAAGAAAGAAGGTACAAGGATTACAAACCTCAGGACTAACGAGGATCACAAGGTTGAGCATAGTCCAACAATCAATCTTGAAAGCTACAGAGCACATTGATCTCGAGGGAAATGATCCAACTGAGAATGAGCCAACTGAAAACCCTAAAATTCCTCCAAAAGGGTCACTAGAATCATGATCGAGGGTATCATCACCTCCTTGCATCCCACCTCTTAGAAGCTGAGTGCATAATCTAGGTATTGACCCTATTTAGCATGAGATATATGACTATATAGAGTCATTGGAAATAAAAGAGACAACAACTAAGTAAACAATTCAGAGTCCTGGAGAAGGGAGAAACTAGTTAAATGAACCATAGGAACACTCAGCCTCAAACATTTTGAAGCAGGGGATTTTTGAACTAGAAACATTGAACACATATCTCAAGAATGAGAATCAAGCATTGAGGGAACAAAGTGATATCCAGAATGCAAAAAGTGACAATATCATCCTTTATTTGAGTTTGTGGTATATATAGAAGAAAAAGCTTAAGAAGGAAAAGAGGATAATGCAAAGAGAGATTATCAGCTTAAAATACAAAATTCTCATGAGAAAACCTAAGATGCCAGTAGCTGCAAAAAACAAGAAGACAATGAAACTTGGAGGTAATGAATAGAAGGCACAAGTGACTGACAATAATCAAGTGTATGAGGACATATAAAACCTCCAGCTTGGGGGAATGTAGAGTCTAAAGACTGTCTTACCATGACACCACTTTTTGCCTATGTTTCCCCTCTTTTCCTATATTTTCCACCTAAATAATGCCACATCCACAAGGTTTTGTTAATTATAAGCAATAATATGTCTTCTTCTTCATGTTTGACTCTATACCCTATTTGTTTGTTAAAGAATGCAACTGGCTACAAAATTGTTTTGTTTCCACAACTAATCTAGATTTCTGCAGTTGTCTCCATTGTTTGCAAGGTTTAGAAGCTCCAGGTTAGAAATGAAGGATACAAATGAATTAGGAATGGTCCCCTCGTGGATCCCTTCCTATCCCCTTGAACTAGTTCATCAAGATGAGTGCAGGATAACAGGGTCAAACCCCAAAGTCAACCACAAGATTGTTAGTGGAATGAAATCTGAGTTTCATCAAGACCTTATCGATTTTATTTCGAAATAGAAAATCGAAGGTTTAGAAATATAGTTAGTTAGAATAAAGATATTTAGGTTTAAATTACTCATGACTATTATGCGAAAGACTTGCTATAAAAATTATGGCTGCACTGTGACTTGGTGCATGCCAAATGGTTTAATTTTGAAATAGTTTGTTAAATTTCATTTGCAAGAAATAGAATTAGTTTTGTGTGTGTATGCACTGCGTTGATTGGAGATTTTGGACTGATCTGTGGAGGGCCCCCTATGACCAGTGAGAGGCCTTTAACCAATTGCAATTAGATTACTTTTCATTCCTTGAATACTTTGTTTTGTGTGAGAAATGCAGTATGAGGAGTTTGTCAGTGAATCATTATATGAATGAGTATTTCCATCTGGTTTATACCTAGTTTAATCTTCTATTTGAATTTCTTTTTATCTGGTACAACATGGTTATTTCATTTGCTTTTTATCTAGTGTAGTCCAATTGTGTTTACTTCATAGTGTAGATGATGTTCAGAATATCTTGCTTGAACGAAAAAGAATAAAAGTGTGAGAGTCTTCTCCTTAATAATTGAGTTCAAACAATACTTCTTTACAGTTTGGTAGAATAGATTTCTTTTGAACTTAGTGAATTAGAGTTGTAGCATAAAGATTCAAGACAAAAATCCAAAATAATCTAACACAAGTAGAATTTAGAATCACTCTCATATCATCTATAAACTGATTCAATAGAGAATAACTCCTAAGAAATTAGTTGGTAACTTTAGGGATTGAAACATTAATATAATTAATGACACCATCTCCATACTAATCTTATGTTTAGACCCTAAGAATAACATAATGGAATAAGGAATAACTTTTAGCACATATAATGCATCTGTACTTCATCAGTACACGTACCCTGGTTGACAATTTATGATTGACAATGTAAAGACATTAAATTGTCCAAACACTTTTCCTAAGCGACAAAAAGTTCCCCATCTCCTTGCTATACTTACATGCCCAGAAAGTAGTGCATGAGCCCCAAGCCCTTCATTTTGAACTCTCTTACAAGATCCTCTTTTCAATACTTGATCAGCCTATCATCACCTGTCATAAGTAAATCATCGACATATAAAACAATAATCAACAATTTACTTTCCACCACAATATGGTACTGGTTCACATCTTCTTCAATTTTGATGAATCCCAACCCAGTGTAGTAGCTATCGATTATAGTGTACCAAACATAGGGTGCTTGCTTCAGCCTATACAATGCTTGCTTGAGTTGGTAAACATGCAACTCTTGGTAAAATGTCTCAAAACCTCGAGGATGCTCAATATACACCTCTTCCTCAATCATTCCATTAAGGAATGCTATATTTACATCCATCTGATGTATCTTCCAACCTGTTTGCATTGATAGTGCCAAAATGGATCTGATGGATGAGTACCTTGCAACAGGAGTAAAGGTCTCATCATAGTCAATCCCCTCTACCTGAGAAAAGACTCGGGACATGAACCTGGCCTTATGTTTCTCCACACTATGATCCTCTACATGATTTACCTTGTAAAGCCATCAAGAACTCACCACTAACCTTTTTTCCAGTCTTGGGACCACATCCCAAACACTGTTATGAACAATGGAGTCATACTCCTCCACCATGGCATCAACCCAAACTAGTTGCTTCAATGCCTCAAAAGAAGATGGATTTGTCTCAACACATCCGCTCATAAGAGCCATGTATCTATTGTACCTCTAAGTGACCTCCTTTGCTTGTGCTATGATGTGAGTTCTCCCACATTCTCTCTCACATCCTGTAATAACTTGTCAGCCTCTCTAGTGCCCTTTCTCCCATCTCTAGAAGACTCTACCTGAGTGAATGTCTTCGCTCCCATATCCCCTACATGTGGCTACTCCACATCAATATGAGGCTCCACCTTAGGAGCCAAAGCTCCTCAACCACATGTAGTTGAACCTCCCTTTGAAGGGAACATCACATTGTTGTTTGTTCATCGAATTTGACATCCTTGAGAACCATTGTCATCTTGTTCGTCTGTAGGTACACCCAATAGTTGAGGTGTATCAGTGTACCCCACAAATATCCCCAACTCTGTTGTTGGCTCAAGCTTCTTCTTCTTGGCATCTTTGGTCATGTGGTAATATACCAATGAGCCAAAAATCCTAAAGTGACCCACATTTGGTCTCTTCCTTGAGAAAGCCTCCTTTGATGTACCCACACCAAGAATTCGATGAGGGATTCTATTATGCAAATAAACAATTGTGTTGCATGCCTTGACCCACAAGTGTAGTGGTAGACCCTGATCATGCAACATCACCCATCCTACCCCTACAATGCTTCTATTCTTCCTTTCAACCACCCAATTTTGTTGTGGGTTATGGTGTGTTGTCAACTCTCGTTTAATCCCTTCTTCCACACATAAGTTTTTAAACTCATTTGAAACATACTCTCCACTGTTATCACTCTTGACAGATTTAACCTTCCTGCCAGTATCTTTCTCGACCAATGCTTTAAATTCACAAAACCTTGAAAAAGTCTGATCTTTCTTCTGCATGAAAAAGATCCAACATTTACAAGAAAATTCATCAAGAAATACAACATAATATTTGTGCTTGGCCATGGATGTTGTTGAGAATAGTCCACACACATTTGAATGGACTCAATATAGGATCATTTCAGCTTGGTTGTGTTTTTCGTGAAAGGAATCTTTGGTGAATTTTCCCAAAGTACACTTTTGCATGTATCAACATGCTCTAGTGTACCTTTGGGAAGAATAGTAGAAATTTGATACATGATTTTCAAAGCGCTTTGATGTAAGTTACCCAACTGCCTGTGCCACAACTCATCAATGTCTCTACTCTACACCTTCTCTGCTTTCATGCTCAACGCAGCACAATCTTATACCTCAAACTTATAGATATTCTTCACCTTAATCCCTATCCTCTTTACTTATCCCATGGCTATGTGATGAAGGAACTCCTCTCCCTTACTAAAGATAACATCATAGCCTCTATCCTCCAACATGGAAACATATACCAAGTGCTTCTTCAATCTAGGAGCATACATAACATCTTGCAAAGGGAGGGGAGCACCCAACTCCCTCTAAAAGGTAATTGTACCCAATCAGATAGCCCTATGCCTCTTGTGATCACCCCAGCTTGATATGCATCTCGAGGTCTTTCTCCTCCAAGTCACTGAAGAGATCCTTGTTACCAGTCATTTGGAAAGAACCTCCATTATCTATGTACCATACACTACCCATCCTCGATGACATCATGCATGTGATGAGGGTAAAGTCAAATTAGAATTGTGAGGAAAGAGCCTCACCTGCCACTCCTCCTGAGGAGTTATTCTTGGACTTCGTATGTGGAAAATTTGTAGAAAAATATCCCAACTCATGACAATGAAAGCACTTGACTTTCGACATTTCTTTCTTCTTGCATCCATGACATGAAACTTATTTGGAAAGGGATGCCTTCCCCTTCCCTTTCTTTTCCTTACCTGCTAAGGCACAATTTTCCTCATCATTAGTCTTTGATGAGGATACATCTCTGGTGTTCTTATGAACCTCTTCCTATACCAAATCTTACCATAGTCGTTCCCAATCTGGAAGCTTCTACCTCCCATTGATAGAGTCCTGATAACTATGACAACTCTTGGGGAGTCCTAGAAGAGCTAGGCTCACCATATCATCCTTGGAAAAAATAATCCCCCAAGCTCATCACGACAAAGAGTGAACTTGGTCAAGTATTTCGAAATATAGTCGCCCTTCTCCATCTTGATCTTTCTAAGTTTGTCCTTCAGTTCCAACTTCCATTCATCACTATTATTCTGAAACAATTTCGTCAATGCCTTCCACATTGAGTATGGAGTTTCCTTACCATGGAGACTCGAGACAATGTGGTCTCGAGCTCCCTCAAGAATAATCTACGTTTCCTTTTGCCAACCACTTTCTCCATTCAAGCAGATCTTCAGCATCTGATGATGGAGGCTTAGGAATGTCTTGATTAATGAATTCCTTGAGGCCATTGTCTTCTAGCACTACTTCCATCCTATCCTTCCATGCTATGTAATTCGAGCTGCCTTACAAGGCATACTCAAGTCACAACCCATAGAAAGAAATATTGTTGATATGGAGTATGAACTGCAAATTCAATTTTCACCTGCACAACAAACTCAAAATCTTCTCTTCTATGTTGTCTTCAGCTTTGACACCATGTATATTTTTACTATAAATTCAACAGGTTATGTGGTTTATTAAAACA
This sequence comes from Pinus taeda, assembly GCA_000404065.3. Lineage (NCBI taxonomy): Eukaryota > Viridiplantae > Streptophyta > Pinopsida > Pinales > Pinaceae > Pinus > Pinus taeda. Next base: position 123,656 of record APFE030150727.1, on the reverse strand, counting down.
CAAGACAAGAGTCTACTCTACTCTTCTCAGCAGAAACAAAAAATGATCAATGAAAACAATAAGCAGAAAGAGGAATGATATCAATCACACATAACACAATGTTTATCTAGGGAAAGAAACTTCTCAAAACACCCACTATCTATATTGCATTAACCAAAAGATCTGAAAAGAAAATATAATGCTTTCTCACACTATAACAATCCCTCCACAAGTATGATCTAACTCTCTACCTCACAAGCCCACTCTAGCCAACACTTAGCCAATTTTGTTGCCTACCAAGCTTCTACTTCCTTGTGCAATTCCTGAGAGAATTATCCCATATTTAATTGGGAAATCTTTCCTCCATAATTGCACAATCCAAACTTAGGTCCTTAACTAATTGCATGCACCATATGTACAACTCATAAAATTATACAATTGATAATACAATGTCCCTGCACTATAATCTAAACTAGCTCTTCCTTTGAACTAACATGTGCGAATTATGTGTGAGTGAATATTCAGTTAATTGGTTTGGTACTGGTTGATGCACTGGTGCACTAATCCACTACTAGATCTCTACTAGTTCCTATAACAGTTAGAACTAGTTTAACTTACTATAACTCAGTTAGACTGAGTTATATAATTACAATTCCAAATAGCTCAACCTGCCCCCTTGAAATTTAGGGATCACTTTACATGACTCGAGACAGACTTCCAACTCAAATTTCCTAAGCTAATCAATTCAACTTAACTTAGTTAACTATTACAAGTTGCTATAAGAAAATAATTATCATTATAATTCACAATTTAATTCAAGCACAAATTAAATTGGAATTTCTTGTTGTTATTTTTAACAAAAACAATGTAATGGAATAATAATAAAATACTAATACTGGTTTTCTCATTGTGTTTCTATGTTTACATTCCAAATTTCTCGAGGCCTTGCGAGTGAGTAGAAACAATAAGACTCAGGTTTCTCTCTTTTGGAATAGGAATTCTCTTTATTTATAGAGAAAATAGAAAGGTTAAAAGGTCTTTAAATCAAGTTGTAGTGATTAGTAAGTCAAAGACTTTGAAATAGACTCTTATAAATAGTATTAGCTTTCTTTGTCATACAAAAAATAGTATTAGATTTCTTGGTCTTGATCTCTATGTATGTGCGAGAGTATGGTAGAAAAGTAGTGTGTTGACTATAAAAATGTAATTGGGTATATTGAAGGTGAACACTGGTAAAGACCCATTTAAAGTAGGTCTCGATTTTCATAAATGTGCAATGTTTCAAATATTGAAACTCATATATGCATATTTAGTTATGTTTGATATCGTTGTACTAGAATTTATGTGTTTTTTTGGGAACATCTAAATATTTATGTTTAATTGGCAAGGCACTACAAACCCCAGCTTTGATGTTAAGTGATTGTAAATTCTTTTGTTTGATTGATTGGAAAAAAGTAGAGAATATGAGGGCTTCATCAATGTTGTAAGGCTATATTTTGGTACCTTAGTGGGGAAACACATCTTCCATGAGATTTGAACATGAATCTCCACAATGATACCCACAATCTCTACTAATGTTGGTGTTATTGTGTGTGTAGGAATTTTTAATTAGTTTGGTCTCATGACAGTGAAAGACTATCAAAAGATTTGGTAACAATATAGATAGAAAGTAAAAGATAAGTTATGGTTGGATCAAAGGTATCGCTAAAAATATTCAAACCAACTTTGGGAATGATATGGAAATTGTGTCCTAAAAAATTTATAAATTTTAGGGTCAGGAGGGGCATGGTGCACCTTAACCAGTGTGCATAATTGTAATAAGAAAGCAAGGACCACATTATCAACATCCCACTATGATTTGATTATGACCACCCTATACTCTTCATGTATATATATGTGCATGTCCACACAATTATACTTCACCCAGGACTTCTAAAATTTAGGTGGAAGTTATACAATCTACACTTTGCAACTGCTGCCACAATTTCCTTTGCAGGTCAACTCTCTATACTAGTTCCATTTTATGTTTTTAATTTGTACTCTGTAAGGTGGAGCTGAAAAAAAAAAAAATTCTTCATCCTTTTTTTTGCACATGAGAAATCCACCTGCACTCCATAGCACCTGTAACTGTGGGTGATCTCTATGTATGCACTAGAGTACGGCAAAAAACCAGTGTGTTGACTCTAGATAATGCAATTGGGTATATTGAAGGTGAACATTGTGAAGACCCATTTAAAGAACTGCTTTGGAGTTACATAGATGAGCAATGTGTCAAATATTGAAACTCAAATATGCATATTTAGTTATGCTTGATACATCTGTACTAGAGCTGATTTATTTAGTTATGCTTGATATGCATGTACACAAAGTTTTGATGTAGAAATTCAAAATAGAAATTGACTATATATATATTAATATATATATATATTTGGCCTCCTGAAGTTCTAGAAGAAAAATATTGGTAGAGAAATATGTTTCAGTAGAAAAATATACTATTGGGTTTTCCTACTAAAGATTCCTATATCCATATTCATCACTGTTAATACTAGGAGTTGTGAAAATGTTTAAGGTCCCTGCACAGGGAAATCATCCAATTGCTATAGAAACTATAGCCTCTAGTTGGTGATAGAAGGATTGATGAATACATGGATAAGAGCTCGAAGCTCTATGATCTATTTCATGTCCTGAAATGTGGGATTACATCTAGAGAAATACCAAAATGTTGTAGAGAACATTTCCATGACATAGAATGCCAATATCAACCCAACAAGTCAACAATGCACGTAGGTGATGAGGAACATATCAGGATTCTTGAGACCATATTGGATGAGATTATGTGGATCTCTTAGGATTAAAATATTAACATTTTCCCCTAAGACTCATTCCTTTCTGAGTGGGTCAACCAAAACTTAATTTGGTCCAGACGACCCAATAAACTGGTAGCGAGACATCAAGACGACCTAATATAATTCTCATGGGGTCCTTGATCTAGGTGGATAATGGTGGCCATCCACCTATTCCACTTGGACCCCCACTATTGTTTCTTTTATTTTTGCATTTTCCTTATTTCTAGCACAATTTACTATTTTTGGCAGTTTTTCGAGTTGTGAACTTTTGGAGCCGTTTTGAGGCCCTAAAAAATGTCTTTTTGGAAAAATGAAAGTAACATGGGTGACAGGCTGATGTTTCTCACTCAAAAGTGGCAGTCCTCAAATAGATCTTTCTAACGAGTTATTCTGTGTCAAACAGAGATCGTATGCCAAAGTTACAACTTCGGGAAGTTGATGTACCAATTTACCCAAATGAGGCCCATTGTTAGGCTCTTCATCTCATAGGGTTAGGTTTTTGGATTTTTAAGGTTTTCCATAATTTTTAAACAATAAATATGCCTTTGAGCCTCATTATAACATAGTTTAGAGGCATGTAGCTACCACATTGCTTGTCAGAGATAAACTACCATCACCCGAGCTAGTCTTACTTCCATTCTGTTTGTAAGCATATTTTAGTATTTGACATTAACAAAGTGAAGTGTTATTTCTATTGCATATTTGTATTTATGGTTATATCTATAATTTGATTTGTTCTTGTTTAAATCTGGATCACTGGTATCAGAGCGATCTGTTCTTTCTCTGTTTTTCTTTGCATGTACCCAACGACATTGGGATATAAGGAGTTAGGGCTTGAACTGGTCAAACGTTTGCAAGAATAGCCTCGCAAATCCAAACAAACTCCCATGGCAGATGAAAAGAAATATGAGGGGGCAGGAGATCTTATCAAAATATTGCTTGAAGAAGTGCTCGAGCGACAAAGGAACGTGATGATGGAAAACTTTTCCTAGATCCTTCAGCGGTTACCCAAGGGTGACACATCTAATTTCGGTAGCTACTATGGAAGTGCCACACCCTTTAAGGTACAAGTTAACTTTGACATTCCCATATTTGAGGGTTAGATATATGCAAATGTTGTAGATAAATGGTTAAATATGCTAGAAGGATATTTTTCTGTTCATAATTTTACCAGCTAGGAAAATATGACTTTTGCACATCTCAAAGTAGCCCCACATTAAGGATTGCTGGGAAATCTATTGTGAGTAGAAGGATAAAAGTACGAACTCATTGTTTTCGGATGCACCCACTTGGAATTTGTTATGGAATGCCATCAAGGAGTAGTACTACCTTCTCCGAAGCTATGAGGATAAATATATAAAGTGGACAATGTTGCGACAAGGAAGGGACGAAGATGTGTCGTAGTTTACCAATGTTTTTCATACCCTTCGCACGAAGTTGGGTATCAAGGATTTTGAGAATAATTTGGTTCTCAAGTACTGTAGCTTCTTGCACAGGTACATCCAAGATGAGATGGAATTCTTGGACATCTCCTCGCTTAGCATGACATATTGATATGTCATCAAGATTGAGTAAAAGTTTAAACAGAATAAGAGAGAATTTGGATCTACGAATCTGAAACAAGGGAAAGGTGACCCCTGGTGGGCCCCAGTATTGTAACAATAATGCTGCAACTCCTGGGACTCCCTTCTTTAATTTTATCAACTTGGAAGTTCGTAACAAACATGGAAGCGACAATGTTGTATGCACAAGTACTAGCTCTTGCCACAGCTGTCACTTGGTCAGCTGGCACAAATCCACTAGGGGCTTAAGCCAACTTCTATGAGCTCTGAGAAGAAGCTTTTTAACGGATGGATGAAAGCTAACTCAAAGGAAGCTAATCTACTTGCGGAAAGAAACTGAAAAGCTGAAAGAAAATGTAAACCCTAGCAAACCCTAATTTTACCAGCTAGCCCTACTGAAGTGAAAAAGAGGATGCAAGCTACTGAAAGAGATGCCATTGACTTCTAGGAAGTTAAAATGCATGTGCCTAAGTTATCACTATCTGAAACATCTTTTTGTATTTTTGAATAAGTTGTTAGAATTATCATGCATGTGCTTTCACTGTTTTTGATTGCGCAGAGCTGGATCGGTGAGAGAAAATTCTTGCAGGAGGTTGGGAAGGTTTAGAGAGGGCCTAAGGGGTTCCTAGCACCCTTCCAAAGAGTTTCATAGAGTTTAGCTATAAAGAAACCACTTTCGTGAGCTTCTACAGGAAGTTTGCAGGGGTTCTACAGGATGTTTTGGAATTTCTACAGGATGTCTGTAATTTTCTACAGGATGTTCAGAAATGGGATTTTTGGGATGGATGGAGGGAGAAAGATGAAGGAGTGGGTATGGAGGTGAGATAATGGTGTGAGGAGGTCCAAGTCTTGGGGAATGGAGCTGAAGAGTGGCGAGGATGGTTGGATTTGTTCAAGGCGGAGTGGAGCAATGTTGCACAAAAATATGGGAATTAGGGCAAAGTGAGCAAATGGAAAATGTGAGGCAAGAATCAGGTTGGAGGATGGAGAAGATGAGATTAATGGAGTATCGGTGGATGGAGAGGTATTATAGGTGCTTTGCAAGTTATTTTTCGAATTTGAAGAATGAAGACTTGGAAAGTCAAGAACCTAATAACTTTGACCTAATCTGACCTAGATAATAGAAAAGGAAATGAAAAAAAGTCTATTTGCAGTGAAATCATATGAAGTAACTATGCAACTGAGCAATCATGAAACTAAGCAATCAACCACAACTGATATTAACTTCGGCAAATGAAAATCTAACACTAATAATTGCATGGTGGAGAAAAGACAATGTTTTTGTTGGCAACAATGTCACCTTTGTCCCAGCTCACGATCCTACTGAGGGATAGGTGAGATCAGAGGTGCTTGATTGCCTTTTTTTTAAGTTCTTCCTTGTTATTAATCTATCAACTAAATCTGGACATGAAAAACCTATCTAATTATCAAACGCAATCTAAATAACAAAACAAGATTTAAATCTAAATAGCAGATTTTATTCTAAGAATGCAGCAAAAACACATGAAGGTAAACAAAGGAGGTACTAGGAACTTGAGATGGTCCCAACCCCAAGAGCTACAACCTCCTAAGAGAGATTAGAGCTGCTGCAAAGCTGGATTCATCTTTATTGATCAAAAGAATAGTTACATTCCAAAAACTGTCCACAAGGAAAACTTGAAAATGTGTTGAAATGCAGAGCTAAACTATTGCCTAAAAAATGACCAAAAACCGAACTACAAACTAGCTAACTTCTGCCTACAAAGTGACTAACTGAAATGAGGCCCTAAGATTTCTTATTTATACAAATTGAGGACCCCAACAACCCTCCTAAACTTTAGGAACTTGGCTACCAAAACTTGTAGTTAACAACAACGTTACTAGCCCTTGCTCGACTGCCCTTGTGGTAATCAATTTGGTGGCCCTTGAACTCTGAGCTGATGGTGGAGAATCTGAGGTAAGGGCCCATAAATGAAGGGGACACCTTCCTACAAATCCTCTCCACAAATTTTGCTTCCAAGTGCTCATTTAAACCTTTGATTTTGTCTCCAAATTGACCAAAAAGATTGCATAAAGCACACATTAGACTTGTTGGCATAATGACTAACCCAATTCACTATATTAGCATAAATATAATAAAAAACATGCAATAAACTAATGAGAAT
>APFE030150727.1:87342-114350 GCA_000404065.3 Pinus taeda | reverse complement strand
TATATATATATTTGGCCTCCTGAAGTTCTAGAAGAAAAATATTGGTAGAGAAATATGTTTCAGTAGAAAAATATACTATTGGGTTTTCCTACTAAAGATTCCTATATCCATATTCATCACTGTTAATACTAGGAGTTGTGAAAATGTTTAAGGTCCCTGCACAGGGAAATCATCCAATTGCTATAGAAACTATAGCCTCTAGTTGGTGATAGAAGGATTGATGAATACATGGATAAGAGCTCGAAGCTCTATGATCTATTTCATGTCCTGAAATGTGGGATTACATCTAGAGAAATACCAAAATGTTGTAGAGAACATTTCCATGACATAGAATGCCAATATCAACCCAACAAGTCAACAATGCACGTAGGTGATGAGGAACATATCAGGATTCTTGAGACCATATTGGATGAGATTATGTGGATCTCTTAGGATTAAAATATTAACATTTTCCCCTAAGACTCATTCCTTTCTGAGTGGGTCAACCAAAACTTAATTTGGTCCAGACGACCCAATAAACTGGTAGCGAGACATCAAGACGACCTAATATAATTCTCATGGGGTCCTTGATCTAGGTGGATAATGGTGGCCATCCACCTATTCCACTTGGACCCCCACTATTGTTTCTTTTATTTTTGCATTTTCCTTATTTCTAGCACAATTTACTATTTTTGGCAGTTTTTCGAGTTGTGAACTTTTGGAGCCGTTTTGAGGCCCTAAAAAATGTCTTTTTGGAAAAATGAAAGTAACATGGGTGACAGGCTGATGTTTCTCACTCAAAAGTGGCAGTCCTCAAATAGATCTTTCTAACGAGTTATTCTGTGTCAAACAGAGATCGTATGCCAAAGTTACAACTTCGGGAAGTTGATGTACCAATTTACCCAAATGAGGCCCATTGTTAGGCTCTTCATCTCATAGGGTTAGGTTTTTGGATTTTTAAGGTTTTCCATAATTTTTAAACAATAAATATGCCTTTGAGCCTCATTATAACATAGTTTAGAGGCATGTAGCTACCACATTGCTTGTCAGAGATAAACTACCATCACCCGAGCTAGTCTTACTTCCATTCTGTTTGTAAGCATATTTTAGTATTTGACATTAACAAAGTGAAGTGTTATTTCTATTGCATATTTGTATTTATGGTTATATCTATAATTTGATTTGTTCTTGTTTAAATCTGGATCACTGGTATCAGAGCGATCTGTTCTTTCTCTGTTTTTCTTTGCATGTACCCAACGACATTGGGATATAAGGAGTTAGGGCTTGAACTGGTCAAACGTTTGCAAGAATAGCCTCGCAAATCCAAACAAACTCCCATGGCAGATGAAAAGAAATATGAGGGGGCAGGAGATCTTATCAAAATATTGCTTGAAGAAGTGCTCGAGCGACAAAGGAACGTGATGATGGAAAACTTTTCCTAGATCCTTCAGCGGTTACCCAAGGGTGACACATCTAATTTCGGTAGCTACTATGGAAGTGCCACACCCTTTAAGGTACAAGTTAACTTTGACATTCCCATATTTGAGGGTTAGATATATGCAAATGTTGTAGATAAATGGTTAAATATGCTAGAAGGATATTTTTCTGTTCATAATTTTACCAGCTAGGAAAATATGACTTTTGCACATCTCAAAGTAGCCCCACATTAAGGATTGCTGGGAAATCTATTGTGAGTAGAAGGATAAAAGTACGAACTCATTGTTTTCGGATGCACCCACTTGGAATTTGTTATGGAATGCCATCAAGGAGTAGTACTACCTTCTCCGAAGCTATGAGGATAAATATATAAAGTGGACAATGTTGCGACAAGGAAGGGACGAAGATGTGTCGTAGTTTACCAATGTTTTTCATACCCTTCGCACGAAGTTGGGTATCAAGGATTTTGAGAATAATTTGGTTCTCAAGTACTGTAGCTTCTTGCACAGGTACATCCAAGATGAGATGGAATTCTTGGACATCTCCTCGCTTAGCATGACATATTGATATGTCATCAAGATTGAGTAAAAGTTTAAACAGAATAAGAGAGAATTTGGATCTACGAATCTGAAACAAGGGAAAGGTGACCCCTGGTGGGCCCCAGTATTGTAACAATAATGCTGCAACTCCTGGGACTCCCTTCTTTAATTTTATCAACTTGGAAGTTCGTAACAAACATGGAAGCGACAATGTTGTATGCACAAGTACTAGCTCTTGCCACAGCTGTCACTTGGTCAGCTGGCACAAATCCACTAGGGGCTTAAGCCAACTTCTATGAGCTCTGAGAAGAAGCTTTTTAACGGATGGATGAAAGCTAACTCAAAGGAAGCTAATCTACTTGCGGAAAGAAACTGAAAAGCTGAAAGAAAATGTAAACCCTAGCAAACCCTAATTTTACCAGCTAGCCCTACTGAAGTGAAAAAGAGGATGCAAGCTACTGAAAGAGATGCCATTGACTTCTAGGAAGTTAAAATGCATGTGCCTAAGTTATCACTATCTGAAACATCTTTTTGTATTTTTGAATAAGTTGTTAGAATTATCATGCATGTGCTTTCACTGTTTTTGATTGCGCAGAGCTGGATCGGTGAGAGAAAATTCTTGCAGGAGGTTGGGAAGGTTTAGAGAGGGCCTAAGGGGTTCCTAGCACCCTTCCAAAGAGTTTCATAGAGTTTAGCTATAAAGAAACCACTTTCGTGAGCTTCTACAGGAAGTTTGCAGGGGTTCTACAGGATGTTTTGGAATTTCTACAGGATGTCTGTAATTTTCTACAGGATGTTCAGAAATGGGATTTTGGAGGATGGATGGAGGGAGAAAGATGAAGGAGTGGGTATGGAGGTGAGATAATGGTGTGAGGAGGTCCAAGTCTTGGGGAATGGAGCTGAAGAGTGGCGAGGATGGTTGGATTTGTTCAAGGCGGAGTGGAGCAATGTTGCACAAAAATATGGGAATTAGGGCAAAGTGAGCAAATGGAAAATGTGAGGCAAGAATCAGGTTGGAGGATGGAGAAGATGAGATTAATGGAGTATCGGTGGATGGAGAGGTATTATAGGTGCTTTGCAAGTTATTTTTCGAATTTGAAGAATGAAGACTTGGAAAGTCAAGAACCTAATAACTTTGACCTAATCTGACCTAGATAATAGAAAAGGAAATGAAAAAAAGTCTATTTGCAGTGAAATCATATGAAGTAACTATGCAACTGAGCAATCATGAAACTAAGCAATCAACCACAACTGATATTAACTTCGGCAAATGAAAATCTAACACTAATAATTGCATGGTGGAGAAAAGACAATGTTTTTGTTGGCAACAATGTCACCTTTGTCCCAGCTCACGATCCTACTGAGGGATAGGTGAGATCAGAGGTGCTTGATTGCCTTTTTTTTAAGTTCTTCCTTGTTATTAATCTATCAACTAAATCTGGACATGAAAAACCTATCTAATTATCAAACGCAATCTAAATAACAAAACAAGATTTAAATCTAAATAGCAGATTTTATTCTAAGAATGCAGCAAAAACACATGAAGGTAAACAAAGGAGGTACTAGGAACTTGAGATGGTCCCAACCCCAAGAGCTACAACCTCCTAAGAGAGATTAGAGCTGCTGCAAAGCTGGATTCATCTTTATTGATCAAAAGAATAGTTACATTCCAAAAACTGTCCACAAGGAAAACTTGAAAATGTGTTGAAATGCAGAGCTAAACTATTGCCTAAAAAATGACCAAAAACCGAACTACAAACTAGCTAACTTCTGCCTACAAAGTGACTAACTGAAATGAGGCCCTAAGATTTCTTATTTATACAAATTGAGGACCCCAACAACCCTCCTAAACTTTAGGAACTTGGCTACCAAAACTTGTAGTTAACAACAACGTTACTAGCCCTTGCTCGACTGCCCTTGTGGTAATCAATTTGGTGGCCCTTGAACTCTGAGCTGATGGTGGAGAATCTGAGGTAAGGGCCCATAAATGAAGGGGACACCTTCCTACAAATCCTCTCCACAAATTTTGCTTCCAAGTGCTCATTTAAACCTTTGATTTTGTCTCCAAATTGACCAAAAAGATTGCATAAAGCACACATTAGACTTGTTGGCATAATGACTAACCCAATTCACTATATTAGCATAAATATAATAAAAAACATGCAATAAACTAATGAGAATGGTGGATTAAGTCGAATTAGGAGGCTGAATGAGCCCATATAATTATCCATTTTTGGGGCTCATCTTCACCCCCTACTGAACGTGTTGCTCATCCTTTGAGCAACTAATCTATCTCTTCATCTTTGATGGCCCTGGTGGCCTCTCTATCATGCCAAGCTTCTGAAGTGATGTCCTCTTCTCGGTCATGAATCACAGGAAGACTTGTCTCATACTCTCTTATTCAAAACAATTTAATTCACCACCTTTCGATAGTATCATGCATGGAAGAGTGTTTTTTCGAGCCTACCTCTTTTAGAACTCCAAACTCGTTGAAGAAAAGTCTAGGCTTCTCTGCTTCGAAAGGATATGCCGTACTTCTTGTAGAAGACCCCCTTGGTTCATGTAGAACACCATTGCGCCTCTGAGTGAGCTCGATATGCAACAGAATCTTGCAGACAAGTAGAAAAACTGGTGGAGGACAACTAGTTAATCATTTTGTGGAAGTGGAGGATGCATACTTCAGTTGAGGATGTTGCAAGTGCCAATGAACAATAGGTGGTGTTTCAGCCGAGCATTTTTAATTACGGTGTGATTTGTGGTGAGGGAGTGAAGTGGCTAGGGGTACGTGGCCACATACAGACTGTAGTGCTATTTATAAACTGCACGTTCTCTTCTTGATTAGTTGCACTGGAGTTCAAACGGCCAACACTCCATGTTTTCTTAATTTTCACGTGAGTCGACTATCCACATATACTGCATGATTTCCGGCTGAGCGTTAGAGAAGGCACTGCCGGGTTAACTTTGCTAGCTTCCTGGCTTAATCCCACCATTTCATTCATTTAAGCACTTTCGAATCATATTGATGCAGATAGAGGAACTAGTTTAGACACATACCTGTAAGTCGATGTGCTGCTGCGTCCTTTTTGCTGCTGCATGCTCATATTCCATTGTTGCCTGCCTGGATCCTTTATGCTATAAGCTTTTTATTGTCTGATGTGTGGTTATTTTCCTTGTGCAGGTATCCTCTGGCCAGATCTACGCTGCAGGAGCTTGCTTCAACATTACAATTTTCACCCTCATGCTATTGACGCTAAATTTTCACAGGACCGAAACTTGTTTTCTCCATTGCTCTTGAACGATAGATCCAGATTGATCTGAAACTTTCTAAACATGTTTCTATCATCATTATGCACCTCCCAGAGAGAAATGGTGGTCAATGGATGCACGGATTTTCAGAAAAACAGAAAATGCATGAAGATTACAAAGGTTAATTTCTTGGGAACCATGCATTGGAATCGGCTAAAATTTCTTGGGTAGGTTACTATCACCCACATGCATCTCCCCATGAAACAAGTTTTGAAACGGATGCACGGATATGGAAAAAATGCAAAAATGGATAAAGGTAATGGAGGTTGATTTCTTGGAAATAGTGCATCGAAATTGGCTGAAAATGCTCAGGCATGTTGCCATCATCGCTGTACAACTCCCTATAAAATGGTTTTATAAATGGATGCATGGTTTTCATGTGAGGGAAAAAATAAATTTCTGCTCTATGTATTTTTGCTTCCAAGCATTCTGCAGTTTTTTGCATGGTAAAAAAAATGAGCTTGCGCTGTGATGCAGGCATGGAAATGATGGAGGAGGAGTTTGAAGAATGTAGGAGCACTTATGAACCCTTTAGGAGGCTATCATGTTCGCCAAACTGCCTTTTTGAAATCCATTTCCAGCCTTCTGTAATTTCTACAGGAACTTCCTGTAGAAAACATAGTTTTTAGGAAAGAAGCATAATGAGGTGGAAAAAATGATGGAGAAGGGTGAGAGATGGAAACATGGATGCTTGCAGGCCTAACCAATAGATTTCAACCTTTTAATTTCCTCCCAAGATCAATTTTGGCCTGTTTAAAGGTTCTACAGGATGTTTCCTGTAGAAATACAGAACTTCCTGTAGAAAGCCTAGAACTTCCTGTAGAAGGTCGAACATTGACCTGAATGTTATCAAATACTAGGAAAGGCAAGTGGCCATGGAGGGAGTGTCTGTAGGGATGTCCTGTAGCCTGGCACAGACCCCTATCCTCGTTTTGTGCGACCCTCCTTACCTGTAATGTATTCCCTGCAACCTGCAATTATTTTACAGAGATTAGGCATGTCTCTCTTTTTTCTTTTTTTTTGAAAACAACTAGGGTGCCTCATGGAGGTTTTCACCCTAATTGCCTGCCCTGGGTTCCTCCAAGGGAGGTTTTCACCCAGGGATCATATTCTCTTTTCTCTTTTTCTTTTTTTTTTTCTTTCTTTCTTTTCTTTTTTCCAACCCATTGACCGCCTCATGGAGGTTTTCAATCAATGAGCCAATCTAAGGCACCTCCGAAGAGGTTTTCACCTTAGATTTTTATTTTCTTCTCATTTTCATTTTTTGTATTTTTTTCTCTCTCTCTTTTTCTTTTTTACCCTACCCTACTTGAAAAAAAATATCATTTTCAAGTATAAGAATAATTTCAATGGAGCCATGTGCACATCGAGATTAGAGACAAAATGATGTGGAGGCTTGAAATGCATGCTTTGATAGCTATTTGGATTTCAGAGACCAAATGATTTGACTTTGAAGGGATCAAAAATAGCTGAAGAAGAGAGTACTGCTGCAACTTAGTGACCGTCTGAAAGAATATCTCAATATAGCTTTGATATCATTGGTCCTTTTGCTGATCTGGATCATTCTCCATATCTTCTTCTATCATGACCCTCACATCTTCGTCTTTTTGCTGAGTTTTCTCTTGAATACATAGAGGATTTGATGGTAACCATGAGGGAGTTCTCTCGATCTCTGATTCTGATGTCTTCTCTTCATCAAGTGCAGCCAGTGGTTATTTGATCTCCTCTTTTGAACCTTCTTTTGCTGGATGTGGTCCTTCAATGCTTTCAAGGTAATCTCTTTTTTTAATACTCTTCCTGAGCTATGGTGAAAATCATTGAGCTCAAGAGGAGTCATTTAGACATGTTGTGCCTCAACTTTGCAATTGGGTTGAGCTATTCCAATGTGCGGGGTTGGAAGTGGTGGTATGGGTAGTTGAGTGGGGGTGTATATTTGAGATGGATGTGGATGGGGTTGTGGTTGGGAAGGTGGTGGAGGCAAATGAGTGGGAGGAGATTTGTATTAAGGCCCCCACCCCTGATGAGGTGCATTCCACTGAGGTTATGGATAAGCATAAGAGTAAAACGAATGAGCAACTGGAGAAGCATGGTATTGAGGAGAATACGACCAAGGAGGGGGTGTGGACTAGGAAGGATGAGTAGGGGGACCCCAAGAAGGCATGGAAGTGTCTTGATAGGGGTCATAATAGGTTTGGGATGTCTCTTGCATTCCCTCCTGGTAAGTTCTGAGTCCATGTGACCTCCTTTGGTTCATGAAATAGAGTGGTTCAGTGACTCCTTTGGCCCTTTGATATGCAGCTTTAAGTCTGGGCAAGGAAGGGCATTGATTCGTAGGATGGTATTCTTCACAAACAAAACACACTTCTATGGTGTGCAATGGACATTCATTCCTAGGATGCTTTCTAGTGCACTTGGGACAAAAGATGGCCAAAGCCCTCTTGGCTTCCTCTTGCTTCCTTTGGATCTGCAAGGTATCTAGTTGCATGGTAAGAAACTGCCTCACCTTGCTCTTGAAATATTCCATCTGATTTGCAAATTTGTTTTTGGATAAGGTACTACTCCCAACATTTCTGCTTGTAGCCATTTGCTCCAGAGGTATGTTTTCTTTTTCTTCTTCTTCCCTTGAGGTTCTTCAAATGTGTTTTGTTGTCCACCTAAGGAATTTTTAATCACAACCATCAAATAAGAGAGAAGGTTAGCTGTGTGAAGCAGTGGGGGTGTTGGGAAATCATTTTTCTGAATTATCTCTACTCCTACATGGCATGAAAGGAAATCTTTTTGGTTGATTTTTTTATTTTTATTTTTATTATGATTATTATTTTTATTTTTTTCTATTTGTACTTGCAAAACTAAAATAGATTGAACTGCAACTAACTATCTCGTTGAAATGAAAATGTGGAATTGAAATGAAAGAAGGAAAGGACTAATCTATTTTTCTCAAACAAAATTGTAGGAATGAAATGCTAAGATACGCTTACAGAATGGAAATTGCAGAATTGAAATGCTAATCTACTCTTGCAGAATTGAGATGCTAATCTACGCTTGCAGAAATGAAATGAAAGCAGGAAATATCTAATCTACTTTTGCAGAAATGAAATCGCAGAATGGAAATGAAATAAACTACTTAGCAAAAGGTTGTAGTAGAAAATAAAAGAAGAGCAGCAATCACCAATACTCTGACACTTCCCCGACAATGGCTCCAAAAAGATGGTGGGCCCAATATTGCAGCAATAATGTTGCAACTCTTGGGACTCCCTTCTTTAATTTTATCAATCTGGTAGTTCGTAACAAACTTGGAAGCGACGGTGTTGTATGCACAAGTACTAGCTCTTGCCGCTACTGTCACTTGGTCAACTGACACAAGTCCACTAGGGGCTTAAGCCAAATTCTATGAGCTCTAAGAAGAAGCTTTTTAACTGATGGATGAAAGCTAAATCAAAGGAAGCTAATCTACTTGTGGAAAGAAACTGAAAAAGCTGAAAGAAAACGTAAACCCTAGCAAACCCTAATTTTCCCAGCTAGCCCTACTGAAGCAAAAAAGAGGATGCAAGATACTGAAAGAGATGCAATTGACTTCTAAGAAGATAAAATGCATGTGTCTAAATTATCACTATCTAAAGAAAACATCTTTTTGTATTTTTGAATAAGTTGTCAGAATTATCATGCATGTGCTTTCACTGTTTTTGACTGTGCAGAGGTGGATCAGTGAGAGAAAATGCTTGCAGAAGGTTGGGAAGGTTCAGATAGGGCCTAAGGGGTCCCTAGAACCCTTCCAAAGAGTTTCACAGAGTTTTTCTATCAAGAAACTGCTTTTGTGAGCTTCTACAGGAAGTCTGCAGGGGTTCTACATGATGTTCTGAAATTTCTACAGGATGTCTGTAATTTTCTATAGGATGTTCAGAAATGGGATTTTGGAGGATGGATGGAGGGTGAAAGATGAAGGAGAAGGTATGGGGGTGAGATAATGGTGTGAGGAGGTCTAGGCCTTGGGGAATGGAGCTGAAGAGTGGCGAGGATGGTTGGAGTTTTTCAAGGCGGAGTGGAGCAATGTTGCACAAAAATATGGGAATTAGGGAAAAGTGAGAAAATGGCAAACATGAGGCAAGAATCTGGGTTTGAGGATGGAGCATATGGGATTGATGGAGTACAGGTGGATGGAGAGATATTACAGGCACTCTGCAAGTTATTTTTTGAACTTGACAAATGAAGACTTGGAAAATAAAGAACCTAATTACTTTGACCTAATCTGACCTAGATAACAACAAAGGAAATGAACATAAGTCTATTTGCAGCAAAATCATATGAAGTAACTATGCAACTGAGAAATCATGAACCTAAGCTTGCAACCACAATTGATATCAACTTTGGCAAATGAAAATCTAACACTAATAATTGCATGGTGGAGCAAAGACAGTGCTTTTGTTGGCAGCAATGTCACCTTTGTCCCAGCTCACGATCCTGCTAAGGGAGAGGTGAGATCAGAGGTGCTTGATGGCCTTTTACTGAATTTCTTCCCTATTATTAATCTATCAACTAAATCTGGACATGAAAAGCCTATCTAATCATCAAGCACAATCTAAATAACAAAACAAGATTTATATCTAAATAGCAGATTTTATTCTAAGAATGCAGCAAAAACACATGAAGGTAAACAAAGGAGGTACTGGGCACTTCAGATGGGCCCAACCCCAAGAGCTACAACCTCCTAAGAGAGATTAGAGTTGGCACAACGCTGGATTCATCTTTATTGATCAAAAGAATAGTTACATTCCAAAAACTGTCCACAAGGAAAACTTGAAAATGTGCTGAAATGCAGAGCTAAACTATTGCCTAAAAAATGACTAAAAACCAAACTACAAACTAGATAACTTCTACCTACAAAATGAATAACTGAAATGAGGCCCTAAGCCTTCTTATTTATACAAATTGAGGACCCCAACAACTCTCCTGAACTTTAGGAATTCGACTGCCAAAACTTGTAGTTAACAACAACTTTACTAGCCCTTGCTCGGTTTCCCTTGTGGTAATTGATTTGGTGGCCCTTGAACTCCAAGCTGATGGTGGAGAATTCAATGTAAGGGCCCATAAATGAAGGGGACACCTTCCTACAAATCCTCTTCACAAATTTGGCTGCCAAGTGCTCATTTAAACCTTTGATTTTGTCTCCAAATTGACCAAAAAGACTGCATAAAGCACACATTAGACTTGTTGGCATAATGACTAACTGAAATCACTCTATTAGCATAAATATAATAAAAAACATGCAATAAACTAATGAGAATGGTGGACTGAGTCGAATTAGGAGGCTGAATGAGCCCATATAATTATCCATTTTTGGGGCTCATCAACCCCAAACAATAGAAAAAGGGACACAGCTAAGGTGTGTGGCCTAGGACAACCCACCAAAGCCGCAAGAAAAGAACAATGTTGTGAAGTCGAAGAAGGAGACATGAAGGTGGTGTGAGTTCCATAAGAGATCTACTCACAACAAAAGTGAGTGTCGAGCTAAGTAGTCACTGGTGGCCGAACTAAAGGTTTCAGAATTAGATGCATGTTATGACTCTGAGTGAGAAGCCAACAAGGGGAATGACAAAGGGAGGCATATTATTGATGTGGAGCCAAACTCTACTATTTCCACCATGAAGATCTAGAAGGAGGAACCCTAAGATCTAGAGGAGGAGAAGCGCCTCTTCCAGGGAAAATTTTAAGGATGGAAATTTATCTTAAAGTTTAGAAACCTTGGCGAATCCCACTAGTCCATAATATGAAATCTATAAAATGTTTGGAGATATTTTTGTAAACATATTCAAATTTATAATAATTTTATATAGATTAAATATAATGTTTTGGCAATTTTTAGGGTAAAATAATTTCATTCTATAAAATTTGGGCGAATCAGTTTTACAAAAAATTGGAAATTAGCGAATCTTTTTTTTGGAAAAATTATAGAAAATTAGCCCATGGGCGAATATTAGCCCCTAAAATCTTCCCTAGCCTCTTCCACTCTTAGATGTGGGTAAAAGACTCCCCACTATAGTTCAGTGTCGATAGCAGGAGCCAAAATAACCTCATTTTGGTAGAGTTCATGAAGCGGCTAGGCTTACTGACCACAACACATCCACAACCATACACCTTCGGGTGTCTTCACCAATGACGGAATGTTCGTGTGAGCCAACAGTGTCGCCTTCCATACAACTTAGCCCTTCACAGATGAAGTATTACATGATGTTGCTACCCTTGATGTTTGTGATGTATTATTAGGCCAACCATACTTATGGAAGAAACATGTTGTGTATAAGCCAAGGCCTTGTGCTGTTATTGTTACTTTCAGAAATAGGTTGTATAGGATATTAGAGCTAGCACCGCCTAGCACCATCTCTTTGGTTACTGCAAAACAATGCAGTAAGATCATTTTGAAAATCGGGAAATTTCTTTTCCTGATGATATGCCCTGAGGAAAAGAAGAAGACAGTGGCAATGACCTCCAGATAACACCACTCTGCATGACAACAACAGATGGAAAAGGTCATGGAGGAGTATGAGGATGTCTTCACCTCCACCGTAGGGGTGCCTTTGCACTACGAAGTCAATCACTCCATTGATCTGACCTTAGGTATGTCACTACCCAATGGACCAATCTATCGATGCTCCATTCTGGAGAATGACAAAATCAAGAGGAAAATTCAGGATGTGTTGTAGAAAGGTCACATCTGGTTGAGATCATCACCCTATTGGAGCCTGATTGTCTTGGTGCAGAAGAACGATGGGACTTGGAGACTTCGCATTGACTATCGGGTGCTAAACAAGATCACTATCTAGAATAGGTACCCAAACCCATCGATTGATGACCTTCTGGAACAATTGAAGGGGGGAAAATATTTCAGCAAGATCGAATTGAAGTCATGATATCACCAGGTACTGATCAAATCCTCTGATGTGTGGAAGACTGCCTTTAAAGCCAAGGAGGGCCTTTTCAAATGGTTGGTTATGCCTTTTGAGTTGACGAATGCTCCTGCAACCTTCATGAGGCTGATGGATGACATCTTACAACCATTCATCAACTCATTTGTAGTGGTATACTTGGATGACATCTTGATCTTTAGCCAGAGTTGGGAAGAGCACCTCCACCACATCCGACAAGTTCTCCAAACACTATGGCAGCACACACTATGTGCCAATTTGGAGAAATGCACTTTTCGAATGACCCAGGTTTAGTATCTGGGATACATTATTGATGAATGAGGGGTGCATATGGATTCATCCAAGATCCAAGTCATTTGGGATTGGTCAGCTCCAACCACTCTAAGAGAGCTCCACAGTGTTTTGGGTCTTACCAATTTATACCACAGGTTCATGTTGGGATTCTCTCATATCACTTGGCCCTTGAGTCAAGTCACGAAGGGAGGAGTGAAATAAAAATTCTTTTGGTCTAAATCCCAATAGAAGGCATTCACAGAGTTGAAAATTCATGTCTACTCTGCATCAGTGCTCACATTACCAGACTTGCAACAACCATTTCAAATACAAACAAATGCCTTTGAATATGCTATTTGGGCATTCCTTACTCAACAGGGGCATCTAGTGGCATATCACAGTGAGACACTTTGAGACACAATACAAAAGTATCACACTTATGACAAAGATATGTATTCCATTATGTAGGGCTGCCAAAAATGGAAGCATTACATTTTGGGGAAGGAAACTGTCATCCACACAAACCACCAACCACTCCAATTCATACAGACATAAGGGAAGTTACAGAATGATTTCCATCAGAAGTGGTCCACAAACCTACAGCGGTTCCATTTGAATATCAAGTGTAAGAAGGGAAACACCAATAATGCTTCACATTTCCTTAGCCAACCACCAATCATGGCATTAACCACCGTGCTCAACTCTTGTGGGAACGAGACTTCTGATTGGCCACTTCTCTACAAAAGCAACCCATATTTCAGCCACACATACCAGATGCTCTTGGAGGGTCAGCAAGTTATAGATTTTCATTCAGGATTCCATGTTATGCCACCTAGGACACCTTTGTGTTCCTTCAAGTGAGCGTGCCAAGATGATTTGGGAAGCACACTATAGTCAGGCTGTTGGGTATTTCAGGGTCGAGAAAATGTTGGGAGTGCTGCAAAAGTATTTCTATTGGTGGAATCTTTGACAAGATGTTAGGAAGTACATCATATCCTGCACTACCTGCACCATTTCCAAACCGACCATCAAGAAGCAAGGCCTCTATACTCTACTGCCTACCCCTAGTCAACCTTGGGAATCCATATCCATGGATTACATGGTGGTTCTTTCTTCTACTAAGCATGGTAATGCCTATTTTTTGTGTTCGTCAATAGATTCTCGAAGATGGCCATTATGGCAGCCTAGAAGAACAACATCACTATAGAAACCACTATTAAACTCTTCTTTGAACAAGTGTGGGTATACATTGGGGTCCCATAGTCTATCATCTCAGATCGAGACAATAGATTCCTCGGTAAATTTTGGTCCAGTCTCTAGTCGATGCTGGACACCAAGCTCACTAAGTCCACATCTTTCCATCCCCAAACTGATGGCCAAATAGAGGTCATCAATAGGATGATTATATACATTCTGCGCATGTAAAACTCAAAGCATCCATGCACATTGTTATACGGGAATAGTGTCCACACGGATGTTGCTGTTCCCACTAATATGGGTGGCTATCTTAGAAACAAACACTCAAAGTCTACTATTGATTCCTTTTATGAAAATAGATGAGAGGAGAACCAAGAGGGCCAACCTGAGTCTTGCGCTCGATTTCCTCTCCTTCTTGATAGAGTTTTGCCACTTGCTCTTTGTCTGCTTAGCTTCAAAAGGACCTGTAGAATCACAACAACATACTACTATGCAAGAAACAAGGATCTAAGTTCTTAAATAATGTAGGATCAGATGTGCATTAACCATATACAAGCATATATAAACAAGTACATAAGAATATGGAAGGAAACAAGAATAGCTTTATTCAGATGAAAAGTAGCAAGAATATTACAACCATGTGCTTTGACCCAACATCATCCCCCAGCTAAGAAGCCCTTATTCACCTCAAGCAAAGCTAGATCACCTAACGCTGTGAATGTACACCAAAATACCAATAGCACTTCTCTATAAGTTACAAAATTCCAGCCTCTGGATCTCTGTGATGAGGGATCCATATATAGATGATTACAAAGAGGTGAGTCATCTTTTGGGATCTTGATTAGTGTCTTCTCTCTGATAGTTCTTTCTTCCACTTGGATAATGATGATCTCTTACTCATCCCTGGTCGAAGATGGAGTGGAAAGTGCTAGAGGGGAAGCTTCTGGAAGATTCCATGATCTTCCACCTCACATTTTTGTCCCCGCCATTTTTCCATTCCCAACCATCACACCTTACAGAGGAGAAAAACAGTATGCATCGCACCCTGTACATTGGGAAGGTGATATGCATCACACCCTCTGCATTGAGCTTTCAGTATGGTCCAGTTTGGACCATTTATGAGCAGTTTTCAATGGAGAACTTTTGGGAGATGATGTAATCAGCTGACCTTGTTCCTTTAGGCAGTGAAGCAACACTTTTAGGGACTTAGGAGCCCTCAGTTTATGGACATTTGTGATTGGGGTTGAAGTGCCCAAAAATTTCTATAACAAACATGGGATGAGAATCTCCCCTATGTCCAGTGCAACTATAATCAGGATCCCCACAACGTGACTGGCCACAACCCTTTTCAGGTGGGCTTCAGATTCCAGCTACTATATCCCATTGATGTGTCCATGCCATTTGCAACTACCTAGGAAGATTCGGTTCATGTCCAGTCAGAAATAGATAAGGCCAACAACTTCATTGAGCACATACAACGTATCCTCCAGTAGGTCCATGCCATTATGGAGAAATCAAATTCCAAGTACAAGCAGTGACATGATCAACATCGGGTCCCGCACAAGTTTCAGGTGGGTGACAAAGTCTAGTTGCATTTACAAAAGGAGTGCCTTACCGAAGCCTATCAAAAAATTAGACCACTTTGATATGGTCCTTACACCATTACAAAGGCCATGGGTGACAATGCATTTGAGCTTAGCAGTCCCCCATTCCTTAGCTTGCACCTAGTTTTCAATGTGGATGATCTTTGACCACACTTCCCACCATTGCTAGACACATCAGACACTGTAGAACAAAAAACACCTACAAAGTTAAATCAAGATTGCATGGAACAAGCCACAACTGATCAAATCATGGAAATGCAGATCAAGAATACCTCATAGAAAAATATCCAACTATATCGAGTTGTCAAAGTAGGCCAACTCCTTCACCAGGGCAAGCTGATCAGCAAGGACCAAGTTCAGTAGAAGTTTCCTCATGTCATGGAGGAACTCAATACAATGGGGACCATTGCTTGCTAAGGGGGGAAGAATGATCCAGGTGGATATTGGTGGTTACCTGCCTATTCCTCTTGGACCCCCACTATTGTTTCTTTCAATTTTTCAGTTTCCTTATTTGTAGCACAATTTACTACTTTTGGTGGTTTTTTGGGTCCAGAACTTTCAGAGCCGTTTTGAGACCCTAAATGATGTTTTTTGGGAAAATCGGGAGAAACATGGGTGATAGATTGATGTTTCTCACTCAAAAGTGGTAGTTGGATAGATATTTCTAACGAGGTATTGTGCGTGCCAAATAGAGATCGTATGCCAAAGTTACAACCCTGAGAAGTTGATGTACCAATTTACCCAAATGGGGCCCATAGTTTGGTGCTTCATCACCTAGGCTTAGGTTTTTGGATGTTTATCATTTTCCATTATTTCTCCACAATAAATAGGCCTTTGAGCGTCATTGTAACACAGTGCAGAGGCATGTAGTTGCCACCTCTTTTGAGAGATAAGCTACCATTGCCCGAGCTAGTCTTACTTCCATTATATCTGTAATCATATTTCAGTATTTGATATTAATGAAGTTAAGCGCTATTTATATTCCATCTTTATATTTATGGCTATATCTATAATATGTCGTGTTCCTGTTTAAATCTGGATCAGTCCTTGAATAGTGAATGAAGAAATGTTTGAAAGGAATGGGAATTCTATGCAACTGCTTCCTTTGGACTATCAGGTGGTATTAATACTGGTTGGAAGTCAAGTATAGTCCTAACTAATTCATTTATTATGCTTTTAGGGCTATGCACAGTTTTATTTAGCGAACTCCCAGGAAAACCAATTAGTATGTTGAATGTGTATGGACCCTATGACAATAAGATCAACTTTTTTCTTTACAGTTTTCACAAATGGCAATGTAATTTTAGGTGGAAATGAAAACTTCACACTTCGTAGAAGGGAGGTGTGGGGTTCTACAACTTAGTTGGATTTTCTGAATAACTTTATTTCTTTTAAAATTGAGTCCCTTGGGTTGGTTGATGTGGAACCCATCTCCATGGGATAATTCAGTTGTTGTGGAAAATTTGTGTTTTAGGTATTCCTTTTTTTCCTCATCATATCACCTTCAAAAAAGGGTGGAAGTTGAGATAAACTAGATAAAGTCCTCTATCAAGACCACCATGTATAGTAGACCTGCATTTTTTTATATGAGTTTGGTAAGACACAGTCTTTGATGGGGGAGCTCTAGACCCAACTGTACCTTAGGTCAAGGGGTTCCCAATAGGGTAACAACAACATCATTGACTACTAGGAGAGCCTCATTGATAAAATTGAATAGTTCGAATAATGGTGTTCTTTGTGGAAATTTTTGATTGAAGAATATTTCAAGGAATTGGGGAAGCACACTATGAATGAGTATATATAAAAAGAAACCTAACCTTGATCATTGTCCAATTTGACATGTTGTCCACTTTTGTCTTGTCCAATAATCATATAATAATGAGTATGATTCAAAAATTCATAGTGTTATAGGGTTGAAGAGAAATTTATGTCACTATTATTTGTTTCTCTGAATTTGACGCTCTACAGCTAAAGAAACTCAAATCTTTCTCGTCGCCATAATCCCTATTTGTTCCTTGTTTTTTTCTCTCCACACAAGAACTTTGTATTTTAAGAACACTAACAAAAAAATGTTTCTAAACCAAAATTTCATAGACTTTAGTCCTTGCATTTTAAGCACCACCACATAACTGCACATATTATAAAACATATTATAAATATTATAATAAATTACTCGTTGAATAAGAAAACATGTTATAAATCTTATAATAAAATACTCAATGAATAAGAAAAGAAGGATTTGAGAATTGCAGATATTGATAATTTCTTCCTTACAAAACATTAATTATGTGAATCTAATCTCAAATTTCCAAAAGTCATTAACTTTACAGAAGTAACTTCCTAAACAATTGTATATAAGCTTTTAAATTGGCTTTTGTGCAAGCATTGCACCTATAGAAAAACCCAAACTATATTTCTCTATCACTTTGAATTTTCCTCATAAGAATTACTGGAACAAGGGAATCCCATGTGAAAACAACATTAAATAGTGGAAATGTGTATGAAAGTGGATAAAAAGACATAAAAAGAATTGTTGGAAATAATATTGGGGTTGGGGGGGGGGGGGGGGGGGGGGGGGGGGGGGTGGGGGTGAATCAAATATTATCAAATCAAAAACTTTTCCATTTCATACTTAGATTTATATACACTACTTAAATGAAGATAACTCGCCTGTATACACAAATTTATTTAAAGCAACCATCATATATCCAACAAACTTATGATTCAGTTAATTCATCATATGTTCATCTTTAATCAATGCATCAATACTTCATTAACCATATAAACAATAAACATGTGCAGTAATAACAGAATAAACAATCACACATAAGCAACACACATGAGCACCAAGATTTAAGGTGGAAACCTAATGCAGGACAAAAACCACGTGTTCCTATATTCTTTTAATATAAGAAAAACTTGTTTACAGTATTGTACTAGTGCAGACCCATACCAGTACAGAGGCACCCACTGTTCGAAGGCTAGAACCTTCTCTCATTTTCTAGCTTCTACTAGAAAGGAGCACAACCCCCTAGCTCTTGTACTAGCCGATCTATTTACTAGTACGTAGGTGCTAGCCTACAAAAGGATCCAACCTTCACTTGTTTTCCACCTGCTACTAGAAGGGAGGTCTAATCCCTTGGTTCTTGTACTAGCTGATCCATTGACTAGTACGTAGGTGCCATCCTACAGAGGGCTATGATCTTCTCTCTTCCTCCAGGGATCACGTTTCATAAATTTTCAGATTGGACACTCCTCGAATAAAACACCACAATCTAAAGGCCTCGTTTCATCAAATTTTGATACTGGACCCATCAACAACATTGAAGCTCATAATCAATCACCACTGTAATACAACCAATCATTGAAAGTCCATCATCACTAAAGCAAATCACAATCAATCAATATGAACATTCAGAGCACTATCACCAGAGCATAGTCACCAGAACACAGAACAAAATCCAGAACTCTACAGCAACAACTAGAAACAACTACAACTTCAAGCATCATATTTCATAATGTATACGCTACTTTGATGTGCTGAACTAGCGTGTATATGTGCTTTTAACAAGGTGAACTAGCGTATATATCTGCAAATCCTAACTAAAAACTTCACAACTATTCCAGACTTCAGTCATACCCAGATCATAACATTTACAGAATAAAACATGCATTATTATTCAGATCTAGCCCAATCAACATCAGATCATGCAATGATAAGTCATTTCATTTCTTTTGATCGTCATATAACATTGTATCCAAGGTGCACAAAATATTTCAAATCATCTCATAATCTAGCCCCTGCAACATAACATATACCTTAGATAGAATTATTCCTCAAAAACCCATTCACTTGCACACTGTGGCCTAATGATATTCTCCTCCTTATATAGTTTTAGGCCTTTCTCAATACCTCGAACCAAAACCACTTAGGACCAATATCTCAGACCAATACCTCAGACCAAATACCTCGAACCAATACCTTGGACCAAATACCTCAGACAAATACCTTGAACCAAAACCTTGATTTTCCATCCCATACACGCTTTTCCTTCTGTGAAAGTTCTTGCATACGTATACACTCCTTTTGTTCTGTTAACCTGCGTGTATATGCTATTTGCACAAAATGAACTAGTGTATACTTCTTGAACCATTTTTGGAGTCTAACCTGTAATCCTTTGTTGTTAACCTGTTACACTATGAACTATCATCTATGTGAGTTGCCATCAAGGACAACTCCTGTATCATAATGCCAACAATATACCCATTTAAACTTGATGGAAACCACAACACCAAGATACTCCCCCCCTTTGACATGAAGGATAAAGGAAAGACCAAGATATTCTCCGCTTTTGATATACATTATGCTATCCATGCTCCCCTTGAGTATATGCAGAGTTTGCAAAGATGTTTTTCAAAAGAATAACATGACTTTATAATTCAACTAAGTGAGTATTACTTCCCTAATACCAATGACTCATACATACTGTTAGAGCCTATATTTACCTCAGGCTGAAAAGGTAAGCTTCTAGGTCCACATCAAACCACGCTCAGCCTCGTAGCTAGCCCTATGAGGACAGGAGAGGGCTCTCTCCAGGTCAATCTCAGCAAAAGATAATTAGATGGGGCTTGAGATGGTTGATTTAACAACTAATCTTAGGCTAGGTATGAAGTGCAAGGATTTAATTTGATTTTTTGGGGGTTTTTGTTGGAGAAAGGGAAAAGAAAATTTGGGTCTGTGGATGAGGCCAATTTTTTGCAGAGTTTTGGTTGGGGAAATTTAGGCAATAGTTTTGATGCTTTAGATTAAATGAATGAATATAAAAGATTGCTAAGGAGCTGAAGAGGGCAAGAGGCTACAAGAATCCTCTCCAAACGGATGAAAACATGTAAGACTAAACAAAAATTTAAGGTAGAGCACAACAAGCCAATGAATTCTACCTTTGTCACTCAAATTTGTTTAATTTCAGAAGCAAAGAGAAGGGAAATGGCATACATGAAACATCAATGAACTTACAATTGCATGAAGAAAAACACCATCAAAACACAGAGCCACAAGGATCCCAACAAGTGCTGCAAAACCCTGGTCTTTCCCTTGCCAAAAATGCTGAAATGAATGTACAATGAAATGCCAACAATTCCCAAGAGTCCAACCCTGAAAATGACTAAAACATTACATGATATAGATAAGCCTAACTCCTTCCCATGTCTATAGGGGTCGAGCTCATCATTCTAGGAGCTATTTTAACCATATCTAAACAAGGAATTGAAAAATAGGCAATGAAACAACTTGCCTCTATATGCTAGGAATCTGATTCATTCAATCACATTTCACCTTTTAGTGAATGAATCTACTAAGACAAGTAAACATTTTCCAAAATTACATCAAGTTAGATCAAGAGTCAAAAAGTGAAACTAGTCAAAACTGGCCGAAATTTTGAGCTGAAGAGTGAAAATCAGGCCAAAATTCTCTATGCACTGCGCCCAAAATCTCTATGCATAGTACAATTTTGGAGCTGACTTTTAGGCTCTTCTTGAAGTCCAAATTGATCTCATGATGGCGCGTTGAAAAGCCCAGCCTGTCTACTTTCCAACCCAAGTGGAATTTCTGGATTTGGATTTCATTTGCGCCTCCACAACTTCAATCTCCCAATATTGCTTCCTGTGGGTCCAAAAGGTTGCAGAGAGGCCATTTTTAGGGTGTTTTTGACCCTTTAGGCAACCCAGAACTTGATGAAATCCTTAGGTAATCCATGAGCATGCATAGATTTTGATGAAAAATTCAAAAATGTAAAGTTTTCCTCCTGCCAAGCTCTCGATTATAAGCGCGCCAAGTGGCGCTACGCGTTGGGCAGAAACCCTGTTTTAGACCAAAATAATCAAAATTGACAAACTCTTCTCCAAATTTGCTGAAATTTGGACTGAAGGTCTATCATTGAGTATCATGCTCAGCCAAATAAGTTTTGGGCAAGATTCAGAGTCTATCATCCCTTTTGCGTCGTTTTAGTGCTTTCCTTAGTCTTACCTTCATGATTTTGATCCTTGCTTTGCAAACATGAGTTCGTGCCCAATAATGATTTTTCATGTGCCTGAGCATGTTCTTGTCCTAGTTTGCATTCACCAATAGCTTCTCAAGATGAATTTTGATCCTCTCAAGCCAAGATTCCCAATCGGCATTGATCTCTTGCTCAAGCAAAGTGAACTCCACCCTCCGTCTTTGGGCAGCTTGGCAGTTTTCACAGATGTTTTACAATTCCATGACTGTATGTTTATCCTCCAATTGTTTGTTTCACTGCTCCAAATAATTTATGACCCATTGAGCTCTCTGCAACTTGTCAGTCAATGCACTTATCTCGGCCTTCTATACCTAAATAATCTCCCTTAGCTTTGAGCTAGGAGAGCTCACATCATCACCAATGACTATGAAATCAGTGTCTTGGCCACCTAAAGGGCCCTCATCCTTCATAGGCTTCTTGCCTCTATCCTGTACCCATACCTACACTAATGATGATGGAAACTAGACCCCTTCTACCCCAGGTGGAGATAGTACTCGTTGGGCTGCTGCAAATAATCCTCTCATGCCTCTCTGATAGGTGACATATGTCGGCATACTAGTAGTCTCTGCCTCCTGACCTCCTTACTAATGTGAAGGGTCACCCACATAATGGAAAACCTCCTGATGAGCTACTGAAGCTGTGAAAAACTCATGGGAAATGAAGTCTTTCCATGTGATACCATGCAAACCAAGTTGATGTACAACAATGATCTTGATGAGCACATAGTGGTAAATGTTGTTGTATTGCTGTTCAGGAGTCTTCTTCTGTACAAGAGTAGTCATCCTATCAATGTTTCAGCACATGAAATATGGAATTTTCATCATATTCACTCTCGTGAAATGCATCAACAACTTGATATGGTATGCATAGAGGCGTGAGAAGCGGCCTTCACAACTGAAATATCTAATAATGAGTCTCATCAATGGCGCATAGGATTCTTTCAAAAACTAGAATGGGAACACCCTGCTGGGCTATCTCACACAACTAGGCCTTATATATGGTTCATAATGTACTCTTTATACCTCTTTTATTTTTTTCCACTCCTCTCCTACATTCGGTATTCCTGTTGCTTGAGAAATGGTTTCTGGTGTCAAGGTGAAATTTACACTAGCAAGAGCTACCTGACCATCATGCAAATGTAAAACAAACAATCGAGCCAACTCCTGATGATACTGAGTCTGAGAAATCATCTCATAATACTGAATGTTGGAAACATGCCATGGCAAGTTGGCATGCCTGCAATTGAGTCAATGAGGTGGGCTCTTCTCTAACATGTCCGTCGCACTTACGAGGCCTTCTTGGTACATTAAGCTCTGCGGTAGAATCACTGTCTTGTTCATATGATGTTTCATTGTCTGTCTCCATAATGTCCATGCAAGGTGTATTTTTTAACAGCTTGTTGAAAAGGAGAATTTGGTACCCTTTAGTTCAATGTCAAATATGTCAAAGTCAAATGAGGGACTGTGACGAATATGGAACAGTGGGAAAAGTGGAGATTTTCAAGTGAAAGTAAGATGTACCATAACAATCACTCAATTGTTGGGAATTGGGGATTTAGGGATTTTTCAAATGATATGGGAAGTGATAGGAATGAGATATTGTAGGGTTTAGGGATAGGGATAGGAATAAATGGGGAAGAGGGGATTAGTGAATAAGGGAGTCAAATGGAAATAAAGGGACAAGGGAATCAACTTAGTGGCAAAACAATCATCAAAACCCTAGGCAACAATTTTGTTTGACAATTTTGAAAAGATGGGGTTTGTTCTCCTTTACACATTCATCATGTAATAAAAACCATCAAACAATCATCACATTTGAATGCACAGTAGTATGGAGACTCTACCTGCTTGAAACGAGGCAAATTTGTGTGTTGCTGAGAGATTGGAGCAAATTTCGACTGTTTTCAGGCCTTTAGCTGTATGCATCATGTGGCATACCCAGTGTGCCGTGACTTGCCAATGCTCTGCGCACGTTAAAATTTGCACAATGAACGGCGGCTCTATGCATTGCGACCTCCACCCAATGCGCCACACAACCTTCCAACACACAGTCAGCCTTCAAAATGACAATTGTTTGCTCCTTCACGATTTCCTTTGGGTCTTTGACAACTTCTTGAGTGCAAATGACATCTGAATGATGAAAAGATATTGTATAGTCTTGGATTTGATTTTTGTTTTGCAAAACCCCACTTTCTTATGTTTTGAATTTGGCACTTTCCACCTTTTAATACAAACTCTGCTTTTTGGTTGTTTCCTTTGATTTTTTGACTGAAATGATGAAATTCTTGGCAATGTTTTGCAGGGATGATGGCATTGGATTTTGGAAAAGGATGACCATGGCTAGACTAAAGAACTGCAGAACTTGAAAAACCTTAAAAATTACATATTTATTACAAAAAACAAATTTGACGATTTTTTCTTCAAATTAGAGTTTTGAAGAAGAATCATTTTCGAGCATTATTGGTAATGAAAAATCTGGAATAAAAGCTTATTATGAACATCCTCATGGCCTGCTGGCATTATTAGACACTTTGAAGACAAAATTTGCAAAACCCTAGACCTAATGACTGACATGACTCTTGGATGACCAAAGACCATCCATAGTGACTGTAAAATTGATTTTGATGAACTTTGATGATCAGACACGAACCAGTAGGTACATGACATGAGGGAAATATGGAGATAAGACCTTTCCGTTAGAAGATCGATGGTCCTAATGGAATGCAGATGATCGAGCCGAATGAGACACCTAAAATGAAATGAAACAAAAGAGGTTTTGATCTCTGATGGAGGGCTGAACAGATCGAGTCTAACATTGGCTCCAATGGGGATGGTAGCTCATTGGAGGTGCCAAGAACTATAGATTTCTGGGAGAGTAGGTAGTGCCTTCATTCATTGGGCTATGGAGTCCATTATTTTGAGAAATCCACACAAGAATATTGATTCAATATATTAATTGAAACTTGACTCAAACTGACTCAAATTTAAAATTAAAATGACTGAGAGACTGACTTGACACACTCAAACCAAAGCTGAGGTCATTCTTCAGAATTACAGCCTTCACTTCGGGCCCCAAACTGAAGGAAAGATCACAACACACTCTTGCAATGAAATTGAAATAAAATGGTATATACAGTGACAATGTAAAGAACATAATACTTATCAGAAATGGTACCGCTTGAGCAGCCGACCATTGACCGGTCCTCCTGGACAATCTTCCCCATTCGTCTCCTTCAGAAGAAAGGAATTCTGACCACGATATGCAACAATTTTAAAGGGTCCTTTCCAGAGATTTTCGAACTTACCATGTTTACCTTTTTCCTCATTCCTTGCATCCCACTTCAGCAGCACGTCATCCAACTGAAATTTATCCACCTTTGCTTTTCTGTCATAAATTTTCTTGACTCTTTCCTGTAGCTTGAACGTGTTTTGAAAAAATTCTTCTCTCGTCTGCTACAAACGCATCATTTGATTTATTCTTCTCTGCAAATGACCGTCTTCACTGCCAGCCTCCTGAAGAAGTTTGACTACCGGAGCTGCGAGAGACGTAGGAAACACTGTATCAACTCCATAAACTAGCTTAAAGGGGGACATACCAATGGATTTCTTTTGACTCACTTGATCTGCCCAAAGTGCATTGACCAACTTCTTATACCAACTTTTCTTGTTTATTTCCAACAACTTTTTAATGATGTTAACCAAAGATTTGTTAGAATACTCTGCCAATCTGTAGCCTTGTGGATGATAGGCAGTTGAGTGTTCCAAAATGATTTTATACTTGTTACAAAACTCAATCATCTTTTTTGGTTTGAAAGTTGTTGCGTTATTAGTGATTAACTTATTCGGGCAACCAAAATGAGACAAAATGTTATTCTCAAGGAATGAAATTATTACCGCATATGTAGCTTGTCTAGTGGGAATTGCTTCGATCCATTTCGTGAAATAATCTGTTGCCGTGAGGATCCACCTATGCTGACCTGAAGAAGTGGGATGAATTTCACCAATGAAATCCAACCCCCACTACTGAAAAGGGGCACTCACCTCAATGGGCTTAAGCGGCAAAGGCTGTAATTTATGCCTTCCTTTAAAAATCTAACATTTATGACAACTCTTGACAACCTTATATACATCAGCAAACAATGTCGGCCAATAGTAACCCGCTCTCATAATTTTATTTGCCGTTGTTTTCTAAAAACGGTGATCGCCACAATCTCCTTTATGGAAATCCTCCATGACCTGCTTCGCTTCTTCTTCCACCAAACGATTCAACAAAACACCATCAGGATCTTTCCAATAAAGTGCAGAATTCAAAATACAAAACTTAGCAGCCTTTGACTTAAGAGTTCTACTTTTGTTCCTAGCTATGCCAGGTGGTGGTGACAAATTCTGAAGCACATATACAATATTTGAATACCATAGAGAAAGAATAAATACTTCAGATACCTGAATTGATGAACCTTCCTCATTCTCATTGGACATAACAGCGATCAGATTGATGTCTAAGGCATGCAAATTCGATTCAGCCATTAACTTCGCCAATCCCTGTCCTTTGACAAGCTTTGTGGGCTTTATCTCCACATCATACTCCAACAAAGCTACAATCCACTTGCCTTGTCTTCCTTCCAGATCTATTTGTATTAAAACATCTTTGACAACAATGTTAGGAACATAAGCCAAAATATGAGAATGCAGAATATATACCCGAAAATCTTTCAATGCTTTTATAAGTGCAAGGGCTTGTTTTTCAATGATGTTGTACTTCAAGGCTGAATCTCTGAAAGTTCAGCTGAAGAAAGTAATTGGTATTTCATGCTCATCTTTTTTCTACATTAATACAGCTGCCATAGTATGCTCTGAAGCAAATGAAAACAGTATAAAATCCTGAGTGTAATCCGGGTTGATTAAAATCGGAGCTAAAGAAAGAGCCAATTTTACTAAATTGAAAGATCTTATAGCCTCTTCCATCCACTTCACTTGGCTATCCTTCTTAATCATGTTTGTAATCTCTCTTAAGTGTTCAGCAAGATTAGGCACAAAGTGGTGTAAAAAATTCATCTTACCATTAAAAGATTGTATCTCCTTCTTGTTTTGGGGAAGGTCAATTTGCTGAATCACCTCTACACGTGTTGGATCAATACGAATGCCATATTTTGAGATAATGTGTCCAAGTAGTTTGCCCTCATCCATGGCAAACAATCTCTTCTTTAGATTCAACGACACACCATATTTTCTGCACTTTTGAAAGACAATTTTCAAATGATACATGTGTTCTTCATCTAAATTGGAAAACACTGTTAGATCATCAAGGTATACAACCAAAAATACATCCTTCTCATTTGCGAAAGCCATATCCATTTGTTGTAGATCTAACCCAAGAATATTATAGATCTGATATGAAAGTATAAGATAATGCGAATAAACCCAGAAATAGATAGAAATGAATCTTTATTATCAAACCCTTAAGGTAGGACAACACCATACATTCACTCCTTAAGGAAGGAGAATACTCCACAAGCCATATGCTTGTTCATACAAGACTAATTCTCTTCATCTCCCTCCATGTGGAGTCTCTAGCCTCTATATAGGCCTCATACATACAATACCATGCATCAATACCATGGTTTACTCATACCATCAACTAATACCATGGGCCCATTACATTATTATTAACTACTTGTGGTCCCTTACATGACATGGG
>APFE030150727.1:49198-85192 GCA_000404065.3 Pinus taeda | reverse complement strand
GCTCTGATACCACTTGTTGTAGATCTAACCCAAATATATTATGATAATAGAAATAACCCCAGAATAACAAGATAGAAATAGATAGAAATGATTCTTTATTGATCAAACCCTTATGGTAGGGCAACACAATACATTCACTCCTTAAGGAAGGAGAACACTCCACAAGCCATATGCTTGTTCATACAATAATACTTCTCTTCATCTCCCTCCATGTGGAGTCTCTAGCCTCTATATAGGCCTCATACATACAATACCATGCATTATTACCATGGGCCCATTACATTATTATTAACTACTTGTGGTCCCTTACATGACATGGGTTAACCACCTTATTTATTACTATGGCCCATCCCATTATTACAATATTACCTTGGGTACCTCCCTCGGTACCCC
Organism: Pinus taeda; assembly: GCA_000404065.3. Lineage (NCBI taxonomy): Eukaryota > Viridiplantae > Streptophyta > Pinopsida > Pinales > Pinaceae > Pinus > Pinus taeda. The sequence goes on along the minus strand of APFE030150727.1, from coordinate 84,799 downwards.
ATATTACCCCCCTAGGTACACTGTTAGATCATCAAGGTATACAACCAAAAATACATCCTTCTCATTTGCGAAAGCCATATCCATTGCTCACTGAAACGTGGCACCTGCGTTCTTCAAACTGAAAGGCATTTTAGCGTAATGAAAATTCCCCCATGGAGTGGTGAACGTTGTTTTGTCTCGGTTATCTTCATGGACCAGAATTTGGTTATATCCAGAATAACCATGGAGTAGTGACATACGAGATGGTCCAACTACTCGCTGAAGTATATGATCCATTTTTGGCAACAGCTGATTATCCTTCAATGAAAATTTATTGAGATTCCTAAAATCAATGCACAAACGAATCTCAGCTGCCTTCTTTTGTATGGGCACCAAATTAGAGATCCAATCAGAAAATCTGATGGGAACGATGATTCTTGATTTGTACAACCTGTTTACCTCCTTCTCAATTGATGGCAACAATTTTGGATTTAGCCTTCTCAACTTCTGTCTGAAAGGTTTCTGATGAGGCTTGATGGAGATAGTGTGTTGAATTATATTGGTATCATATGCCTTCAAGTCGGAATAGTCCCAAGCAAACACATTAGCAAAGGATGACAACAAACTGATATATTTGGCTTTTACATTTTGTGGCAATGCTTTGGACAGTTTTACCATCTTTGGATTTTCATATGTCCCAATATTCACCTCTTCAACTCCTTTCTCTGTTGGCTGCAATGTTGGTTTGCGGGCTATGTCATCTTGATCAAAGAGTTCTTCTAAGGGTATCAAGCCTTTAGGAATAATATTATCCTTTAGCTGGAACACTTCCATTTGATTGATCTGCACATCATCTTTACCATCATCATGTTCTACAACAATTGAGGTATCTTTGATCTTACCTTTGTTTTGCAGAAAATCATCAATCTCCTCATCATCTTGGAAAACTTGCCAATATTTCTAATTGTCTAGGACAGTCAGACGATGTTTCACATGGATTTCGAATTTATTACTTGAGTTCATCGCAATCTTCAAATTACTTGCTGCCTTATAAAGTGCATCTGCAATACTATTTTGAAAATGAGGCACACACGTTAAGGTATAATCTGAAAACAACTTGAGGATATCTAGGACTACATTCTGGTAAGCCCGCATCCGAGGATGTTTTTCTTGATATTCGCCTTTGACTTGATTAATCACCAATTCAGAGTCGTCATATATTGCGATCCTCTTAGCATTCAACTTTCTTATAATTTTTAGGCTAGCAATCAAAGCTCTGTACTCAGCCTCATTGTTCGAACAATCAAAAGCTAACTTATAAGAACACATCCGAACATTACTAGGAACTTTGTTCGAGGCAGACAAAGGACTGCATACCCAAATACCAATTCCAGCACCATCATTTCCCACTTCTCCATCGAAATCCATGGTCTACAGACCCTCTTCATATTCTTCTAAGTGCTGAAATTATGTTGGCTCTGTTTTTCCTGCTTGTTGTCCATTATCTTTAGCTAATTACTCAACAATATTTCATTGTTCTTGTCCTTCTTTCTTCAAAACTTCTCTGAAATTTTTTGCTATTTTTGAAATATCATCTGCTTCAATTAACTAACTATCTATCTCATTGAAACTATCTGAATACAAAACAAAAGACTCTAAATCTGTATTTACATAATTAATTGGATGATTAATCAGTTTCTCCTTGCTTGTAATCATGTATTTCATTTTTTTTCCCCAATACAATTTTCTCATTTGGCCAAAGACAGGAATCGATGCATAGGAGAAATCTAGTTGTAATGTCCCTTTCAATTTTGCTCCCCTGGACCTAGAAAGAAGCATACCAAATCTGGGAGGAATGTCTGCCACAACAACATCCATCAAAACATTCTTCATTGGAATTTAATCCAAACCAACAACCAATTCTTTGATGAGCCCAATACATCTCACCCTGCTAGAATCAAATGAATAAAGATCATGATATTTCATAGTGATGTCCAAACCCAACTTCTCCATGATAGCCTTTGGCATAAGATTGTGGGAAGCGCTAGAATCAAACATGGCATTATGCAACTCAAACTCATGCAATCTCAGACTAATATAAAAAGGTGGCACATCACTGTCTAGAGACACACCATTTAATGCTGGTCCAAAAAATAGTTCAGGTTGATCACCTTCCACACTCACCATATTAGACATTGGGTCAAAATTCAAAATTTTAAAGACTTGACGTCTATAACTGCTATTCCTCATTAGTTCAGTTAAGGGAATTGATACCTTCAATTTAGAAATTTTGTTTTCTAAACTAAAAGCTGAAATCTTTTCTTTAATCTTTATCCTTTGATACAATTGGCTGATTTACTCTTTCATTTGCTGGTGGAGACTTGCTAGTAGTAGGATCAACAATTTCTTTTCCTTTCTTTGGTACATCAGGTGACTCATTCTTAGATGCTAGAACCTCCTTTCTCTTCTGGATTGGATTGATGGGGAAATTTATGTTTCTAAGTGAATACTGACACTTCTGGGTGGACAAAGCATTCATATAACCTCTCTGATACTCATCCGACTCTTCTTCAAGGGCTATGTCATTTGCCAAGATAAAATCCTCATCCTTCTATACAGCTGAATTTTCTGCATACTCATCATCTTCAGTGATAAAGGTGGGCATATCATCAGGAGTAAAGAAGTGATTTTCTTCTCCTATTACATTATCTTCATCATCAGATTTGGGACCAACAAAATTCTGCTGAAGAGGTATCTTTACTTGTTGTTGTTGTTGTGCCGGTTCTTGTGCTCAATGCTCACGTTGTTTGATCTTGAATTGTGGTTGCTGCTGGCCACGGAAATTGGGATTCTAAATCTACGGTTCAGGCTTATCAAGTGTTAATCTTTAAATCATCTTTTCTACCTTGCGAAGTACTTGGTCTGATGTAGAAGCTTCTTCCTTTATTGAGACTTTCTTCTCGGATTTCAATCTAGCTCTCTTGTCATTCAAATTTGCCTCAACACTAATGACAATTTTCTGCATTTCTTCTAAGGTAGCTGGATCTCTCTCCCTTAATTGATATGCCATGTCCGGATCAAAACCATCCAGGAACTTAAGCAAAGGTGACTTTCTAGATGGCCTTAAATCATCAGGGATTGCATTATAAACTGCATTGAATCTAATACAGTAGTCTTGCACAGACTCATCGACATTTCGCTTGGTCTTGGTATATTCAAAAGTGATTTGAAGAGGATCTTTCTTTACTTCCCAGCGATCCAAGAACTATCTTTGAAGCTCAGCTAATGTGGGAATACTTCTAGCTACCAAAGCTCTAACCATTTTCTTACTTCACTACCGAAAGTTTGGACAAAAAATCTCATGGTCACATTCTCTGCATCAATTTCATGGAGATCGAAGAAATCTGCCATTCTGTCTACATGTTGTTGAGTTGGAACACTCTGAGGAGTGCCATCAAAAAATGGAATCTTACTCTGATAGTCAGGAGGCATGTCATCCAATTTCTGAGGTAATGCAAGAGGAGTAAATTGAGCAGCCATGGCTCTTGGCGGATTCAGTCTTGGGGATGTTGGAGGAGTGGGTGCGGCTAATGTGTGAGGTGTATGAGGAGGGGTGTGCAGAGGAGAAGCAATTTTGGATGTAGAAGGAGTAGACGGAGGTGAATTTACTATAGAATTTTGATCTGAGACAATAGGCTGCACGGGGATGGTGGGAATGAAGGGCGGTTCGGTGGGAATCCTTGAGTTGAATGTAGTGATGGAAGATCCAAGGGTGGTAGATGCAGTTTCTAGGAAATCGGTGATATTTGAAGCCTCAATTACAGTCTGGAGCTATCTCAAAATATAATTCTCAATAGACTTATTGGTCTTTTCAATTTCAAGAGCTGCAACAAAGTCCAGATTCGGGACTGTAGAACCAACAACACTTCAGATTTGGTTTCAAACAATGATAACTCAAATTGTTCATCAAAATTGAGATCTTCAAGATACTTGAAAATTGCAAGGCATGAATGAGATGTAAACACGGGAGTCTCAAAACTCTCTTGACGAAGGATTCTTGGAATAAGATTAGGATTCTCGTATATTGGAGGAGGATTTGGATCTGGACTGGCTTTGGTATATCTCCTTGAAGCCAGTGTGCTATTTTCAAAAGATCAAATGGACATAAAAAACTTTCTCAGCCTATCAAATTCTAATCTTATCATCCACAGCTTAGAATCATCAAATGTACTGGGGTGTTTGCAAGTTAGATTTTCTGTTAATGAGACTAGACTGGAGATTGACTGAAGTAGCGTTTATCTACTTGCGTTAATGCAAAGCAAAAGCGTTTTGAAGGCTACTTGGCTAATCTTCATACTGCGTTTGTAGTTTCAAAATGAAGAATACTAACAAACAATTAAATTAGTTCCCCAGTATGGTTGCCACTATGTTAGAGCCTAGATTTACCTCAGGCTAAAAAGGTAAGCTTCTAGGTCCACATCAAACCATGCTTAGCCTCGTAGCTAGCCCTACGAGGATAGGAGAGGGTTGTCTCCGGGTCAATATCAGCAAAATATAATCAGATGGGGCTTGAGATGATTGACTTAACAACTAATCTTAGGATAGGTATGAAGTGCAAGGATTTAATTTGATTTTTTGGGGGTTTGTGTTGGAGAAAGGGAAAAGAAAATTTGGGTTTGGGGATGAGGCCAAATTTTTGCAGAGTTTTGGTTGGGGCAAGGTAGGCAATATTTTTGATGCTTTATATTAAATGAATGGATAGAAAAGACTACTGAGGAGCTGAATAGGGAAAGAGGTTGCAAGAATCCTCTCGAAACAGATGAAAACAAGTAAAACTAAACAAAAGTTTAACGCAGAGCACAACAAGCCAATGAATTCTACCTTTGTCACTAAAATTTGTTTAATTTCAGAAGCAAAGAGAAGGGAAATGGCATACATGAAACATCAATGAACTTACAATTGCATGAAGAAGAAAACCATCAAAACATAGAGCCACAAGGATCCCAACAAGTGCTACAAAACCCTAGTCTTTCCTTTGCCAAAAACACTGAAATGAATGTACAATGAAATGCCAACTATTCCCAAGAGTCCAACCCTGAAAATGACTAAGAAATTACATGATATAGACAAGCATAACTCCTTTCCATGTCTCTATGGGTCAAGCTCATCATTCTAGGAGCTGTTTCAACCATATCTAAACGAGGAACTAAAAAATAGGCAATGAAACAACTTGCCTCTATATGCTAGGAAACTGATTCATTCACTCACATTTGACCTTTTAGTGAATGAATCTACCAAGACAAGTAAAAATGTGCCAAAACTACATCAAGTTAGATCAAGAGTAACATCCAAAACTGAAAATAGTCAAAACTGGCTGAAATTCTGAGCTGAAGAGTGAAAATCAGGTCGAAATTCTCTATGCGCCGCGCCCAAAATCTCTATGCATAACACAACTTTGGAGCTGATTTTGAGGCCCTTCCCAAAGTCCAAATTGATCTCATAGTAGCTTGTTGGCAAGCCCTACCTATTGACTTTCCAACCCAAGTGGAATTTCTGGATTTGTATGTCATTTTCCCCTCCAAAACTTCAGTCGCCCAAGACTGCTTCCTGTGGGTGCTAAAGGTGGCAGAGAGGCCATTTTTAGGTTGTTTTGACCCTTTAGGCAACCCAGAATTTGATGAAATCCTTAGGTAATCCATGAGCATCCATATATTTTGATGACAAATCCAAAAATGTAAATATTTCCTCCTGCAAAGTTGCCAATTATAGGCACGCGCCAAGTGGTGCTATGCGCTGGGCAGAAAACCTTGTTTTAGACCAAAATTTTCAAAATTGACAAAATTTTCTCCAAATTTGCTGAAATTTGGACTGAAGGTCTATAATTGAGTATCATGCTCAACCAAAGAAGCTTCAGCCAAGATTCAGAGTCTATCATCCCTTTTGCATCGTTTTAGTGCTCTCCTTAGTTTTGCCTTCAGGATTTTGATCCTCACTTTGCAAACATGAGTTCGTGCCCAATAATGATTTTTCATGTGCCTGAGCATGTCCTTGTCCTTGTTTGCCTACGCCAATAGCTTCTCAAGATGAATGTTGATCCTATCAAGCCAAGATTCCAGATCAACGTTGATCTCTTGTTCAAGTGAAGTGAACTCAACCCTCTGTCTTTAGGTAGCTTGGTGGTTTTCATGGATGTTTTGCAATTCCATGACTATATGCTGATCTTCCAATTGTTTGTTTCGCTGCTCCAAATAATTTATGACCCATTGAGCTCTCTGCAACTTGTCAGTCAATGCACCTATCTCGACCTTCTGTACCTGAATAATCTCCCTTAGATTTGAGCTAGGAGAGCTCACATTATCACCAATGAGTATGAAATTAGTGTCTTGGCCACCTGAAGGGCCCTCATCCTGCATAGACTTCTTGCATCTATCCTGTACCCATACCTGTGCTGCTCATGATGGCAACGAGACCCCTTCCACCCGAGGTGGAGATAGTACTCGTCGGGCTACTGCAAACAATCCTCTCATTCCTCTTTGATAGGTGACATATGTTGGCACACTAGTAGTCTCCACCTCCTGACCTCCATACTGATGTGAAGGGTCACCCACATCATGAAAAACCTCTTGATGAGCTGTTGAAGCTGTGAAAAACTCATGGGAAATGAAGTCTTGCCATGTGATACCCTGCAAACCAGGCTGATGTACAAAAATGATCTTGATGAGCAGATAGTGGTAAATGTTGTTGTACTCATATTTAGGAGTCTTATTCTGTACAAGAGTAGTCATCCTCTCGATGTTTCGGCACATGAAATATGGAATGTTCATCATCTTCACTCTTGTGAAATGCATCAATAACCTGATATGGTATGCATAGAGGCATGAGAAGTGACCTTCACAACTGAAATATCTAATAATGAGTCTCATCATTAACGCATAGGATTCTTTCAAAAATCGGAATGGGAACACCCTGCTGAGCTGTCTCACATAGCTAGGCCTGATATATGGCTCATAATGTACTCTTTATACCTACTATCTTTTTTTCCACTCCTCTCCTACATTCGGTATTCCTGTTGCTTGAGAAATGGTTTTTGGTGTCAAGGTGAAATTTACACCAGCAAGAGCTACCTGACCATCATGCAAATGTAAAATAAACAACCGAGCCAACTCCTAATGATACTAAGTCTGAGCAATCATCTCACAATACTGAATGTTGGAAACATGTCATGGCAAGTGGGCAGGCCTACAATTGAGTCAATGAGGTGGGCTCTTCTCTATCATGTTTGTCGCCCTTACAAGGCCTCCTCGGTACATTAAGCTCTGCGGTAGAATCATTGTCTTGTTCATATGATGTTTCATTGTCTGTCTCCATAATGTGCATGCAAGTGTATTTTTTAACAGCTTGTTGAAAAGGAGAATTTGGTACCCTTTAGTTCAATGTCAAATATGTCAAAGTCAAATGAGGGGCTATGAGGAATATGGAACAGTGGGAAAAGTGGAGATTGTCAAGTGAAATTAAGGTGTACCATAACAATCACTCAATTGTTGGGAATTGGGGATTTAGGGATTTTGCAAATGATATGGGAAGTGATAGGGATGAGATATTGTAGGGTTTAGGGATAGGGATAGGAATAAATGGGGAATATGGGATTAGTGAATAAGGGAGTCAAATGGAAATAAAGGGACAAGGGAATCAACTTAGTGGCAAAACAATCATCAAAACCCTATGCAACAATTTTGTTTGACAATTTTGAAAAGATAGGGTTTGTTCTCCTTTACACATTCATCATGTAATAAACACCATCACATAATCATCACATTTGAATGCATAGCACTATGGAGACTCTACCTGCTTGAAATGAGGCAAATTTGTGTGTTGTTGAGAGATTGGAGCAAATTTCGACCATTTTTGGGCCTTTGGTTGTATGTGCCACGCAGCATACCCAGTGCACCGCGTGGCATACCCAGTGCGCTGCGACTTGCCAATGCACTGTGCACGTTAAAATTTGCACAGTGAATGGCAGCTCTATGCGCTGCAACCTCCACCCAATGTGTTGCGCAACCTTTCAACACACAGTCGACCTTCAAAATGACAATTTTTTGCTCCTCCGTGATTTCCTTTGGGTCTTTGACAACTTCTTGAGTGCAAATGACATTTGAATGGTGAAAAGATCTTGTATAGTCATGGATTTGATTTTTGTTTTGCAAAAACCCACTTTCTTATGTTTTGAATTTGGCACTTTCCACCTTTTAATGCAAACTCTGCTTTTGGTTGTTTCCTTTGATTTTTTGACTGAAATGATGAAATTCTTGGCAATTTGTTGCAAGGATGATGGCATTGGATTTTGGCAAAGAATGACCATGGCTGCATTGAAGAACCACAGAACTTGAAAAACTTTAAAAATTACATATTTATTACAAAAAATAAATTTGACGATTTCTTCTTCAAAATAGAGTTTTGAAGAGTAATCATTCTCGAGCATTATTGGTAATGAAAAATCTGGAATAAAAGCTTATTATGAAAATCCTCATGGCCTAGTGGCATTATTAGACACTTTGAAGACAAAATTTGTGAAACCCTAGACCTAATGACTAACATGACTCTTAGCTGACCAAACACCATCCATAATGATTGTAAAATTTATTTTGATGAACTTTGATGATCAGACACGAACCAATAGGTACATGACATGAGGAAATATAGAGATAAGACCCTTCCGTCAAAAGATCGATGCTCCTAATGGAATGCAGATGATTGAGTTGAATGAGACACCTAAAATGAAATGAAACAAAAGAGGTTTTGATCTTTGACGGAGGGCTGAACAGACTGACTCTAACACATACATCAATCACCAACCAAGTGGGGATACACCAAATTTGACTCATCCACCCAACCAAGTGGATATATACCAAATTTTTATATATGATTGAAATAAAATTTATTACATCATCCTTCCCATTCATAGTGGGGTTGCAAATTAGGTATTTTCATGACCTTTACATCAAATGATATGAAAAACAAGACCATGATAGTCATCAACAACTATCATACACCATATATGATCTGAACCATCAACATCTATTAGTAGCATAAAGGTCAACAACCTATATATGTCCATGATCAAAAGAGTCACCTGAATCAAACAACTATGTGGATCAAGCAATATAATTATCATCATGTACTAAGGTCTTCTAATATAATGCGAACAATGCATTATTAGAAACATATTCTCCCCCTAAACCTGTGTCAACTATTTACTATCAGATCTAATCATTGCATTTGTTAGTAAGATTCATCATGGCATCATCATCAACCAGTTATTCATCAACTTATTAACATATTATGAGGGCCAAAAGCACTTCCACATATCATCAGCAGACTGTAACCATCATCAATCATAACATAATATATAATTGATAATTGACTGAACCATATCAAACCCCTTTTCCCGAGTCTGTCCCAATGCTTTTTTTTCAAAACACCATATACACGAATTTTCAGCTTCTAACTCACATATATACGCAACCTCTCTTCATAATAACTGTGTATGAGAATTTGAATACTGAAGTTTTACACTTTTAGCTCCCCCTAGGTCTATTATGTCTATAAACTGAGCTATGCCATGTCTTTCTGACAACAATTCCTTCTTCTTCAATACCTTGGATTTTGATGGTGTTTTCTGCTTTTGGTATGGTGGCCAAAATTTGCTCATGCATTCCTTTGCTTTATGTCCAAACTTGTTACATGCATAACACCTTACATGTTTCATCTTCCTTCTATCAAAATCAATAGCTTTGTGACCAAACATATTGCAAGAAAAACAATATCCCTTAAAGTACCTAAAAAGATATGATCATTCTGTGTGACAACCTTTAACCATTCTACTTCTGCATCTAGCTGCAACATGTCCAAAATTATGACATTTAAAAGATTCAACATTATTTGTCAGAGGAAAGAAACAATTATCCCTTCCATAGTTAGGTACAAATGTTTTTATTTGAAGTATTTCTTTCCTTAGTTGTTGAAGGGGTTGAAATTTAATATGCTTGTTGAGCATTTCAAATTTTGCATTGGAGTTCCTTATCTCATCTTGTGAGCTAGATTCACCTTCATGAAAACCAAGACAAATCCTTATAATAGACGAACACTGAAGTTTGATGATTTCATCTAACATTTGCAATCCTTTAGCAAATCTAAGATTCAAAGTCTTTGTCTTTTTAAGTTCTTTACTTACACTTACTACTTCACATTCTAACGCTTCATTGTGTTTTTCATTTTTAGTAAGTTGATGTGTCACTGTGTTTATGACTTTATCCTTTTCTACCAAACTAATTTTGGGTTGACTGATTTCTTTAAGGAAATCATCACTTTCTAAGGCATAATTTTTATACGCCATGAGTAGTTTAATTTCTTGATCATCTTCATCACTATTGGACAAGCCATCACTATCATCGTGAGTATAATAACTTCTATTACCTTCTGCAAACATCTTTCCTTTGACATGAGGGCATTTAGTAGCATAATGACCAACTCTACCACAAGCAAAGCATTTGAATGGTAGCTTACCTTTGAATCTTTTGGAACCCCATTGAAGCTTCTTGACAAAATTTACCTCATCTTCTTCTTCTAAAATGTGTCCTAATTCATTGTTATCTTCCTTTTCTTTTCCCATTTCTGATGCTTTAAAAGAGGCTTCTCTCATATCTAATGGAACTCCTTTTCTCATTTAAAAGGTAGTTAGGATTCCATTGGGTTGAGTCAGAGTTATAGTTTGGAGATCCTGTTTTTATTCTATGGAAGGCACTTTTGACTCAAATTTATAAAACAAAGATCTCAAAATTTTCTCATCTAAAGTAGCTTTCTTTATCTCTTCACCCAGATTTCTCATATGATTTACAATCCCATCTACTCGCAAGAAATAACTAGAAATACTTTCATCACTATGCATCTTGAGAGTTTCATGCTTGATTCTGAGAGTTTGTAGTTTAAAACGTTATACTTGGGAGTCACCTTCATATCTCTGAATGATTCTGTCCCACATTTCCTTAGTTACGTTGAGCTACATCACTTTGATGAATTATGATTCTGATAGACTTCCCAATAAGGCGTTAATAGTTTTGGCATTAATTTCATATGTTTTCCTTTCTGCTGAACCTGTGGGGATTGTTGCTGGATATTCATATCCTTTCTCCACAATTGCCCAAACATCAGCTCCAAGTGACTGAAGATACGTTCTAGTTCATGTTTTCCAATATACCAAGTTGTTCCCTTTGAATATTGATGGTATAATAGATCCCATGCCTTTGCGATTATTCATTTTGAAAGATCTCCCTTCAAGAAATCAAGCTTCTTCTGAAGAACCTAATTAAATACCAATTATTGGAAATAATATTGGGGGGGTGAATCAGTATTATCAAATCAATAATTTTTTCATTTCATACTTAGATTTATATATGCTACTTCAATGAAGGTAACTCATGTGTATATGCAATTGTCTTTAAAGCAACAAGCATATATCCAACAAACTTATGGTTCAATTAATTCATCATATGTTGATCTTTAATCAATACATCAATACTTCATTAACCATATAAACAGTAACCATGTGTAATAATAACATAATAAACCATCACACGTAAGCAACACACATGAACACCAAGATTTAAGGTGGAAACACAATGCATGACAAAAAACCACCTGATGTTGTCTTCTTTTAATATAAGAAAAAATTGTTTACAATCTTGTACTGGTGTAGAATCATACCACTACGCATGCACCCACCTACCAAATACCACAAACTTCTCTCGTTTTCCATCTTCTAGAGGGGAGATGCAACCCCCTAGCTCTTTTACTAACCGTTTTGTTTAATAGTGCGTAGGCACCAACCTATAGAAGGATCCAACCTTCACTCATTTTCCAGTTGCTACTGGAAGGGAGCTCCAACCCCCTGACTCCTATACTAGCCGATCCATGTACTAGTACATAGGCGCCAACCTACAGAAGGCTATGACGTTCTCTCTTCCTCCAGGGACCACGTTTCATAAATTTTTAGACTAGATACTCTTGGAATACAACACCATAATCTGAAGGCATTGTCTAATCAAATTTTCATAATAGACCCATTAGCAACATTGAAGCTCATAATAAATCACCACTGCAATACAACCAATCACTGAAAAACAATCATTACTAATGTAAATCACAATCAATTAGTCTAAACATTCAGAACACTGCCACTAGAACACAGAGAAAAATCCAAAACTTTGCAACATCAACTAGAACCAACTACAACTTCAAACATCATATTTCATAATGTATACACTACTTTGATGTTTTGAACCGATGTGTATACGTGCTTTCAACAAAGAGAACCAGCGTATAGACCTACAAATATTAACTTAAAACTTCACAACTATTCCAGACTTCAATCGTACGTAGATCATAACATTTATAGAATAAAACACGCGTTATTATTAAGATCTAGCCCAATCAACATTAGATCATGCAATGATAAGTCATTTCAATTCTTATGATCTTGATCTGACATTATATCCAAGGTGCACAAAATATTTTAGATCATCTCATTATGACAGCGCCTACAACATAACATATACTTGAGATAGAATTATTCCTCAAAAACCCATTCACTTGCACACGTGGCCTAATGATCTTCTCCTCCTTATATAGTTTTAGGCCTTTCTCAATACCTCGGACCAAAACCACTTAGGACCAATGCCTCAGACCCAATACCTCGGGCCAATACCTCAAACCAAATACCTTGGACCAATACCTTGGACCAAAACCGTGATTTTCCATCCCATAAGCGCTTTTCCTTCTGTTAAAGTGCATGCATACATATACGCTCCTTTTGTTTTGTTAACCTTAGTATATACGCTACTTGGACAAATTAACCAGTGTATACTTCTTAAACCATTTATGGAGTCTGATCTGTAATCCTTTATTGTTAACCTATTTCACTGTGAGGTGTCATATATGTGAGTTTCCATCAAGGACAACACCTGTATCATAATTCCAACAAGGATATCATTAATAAAAATATAAGATAAATGAGATGATATCATAGCCTTAATAAAAATATAAGATAAATGAGAAGATACCTCTTCAGCCACTTTCCCAACCTAAATAGATAATTCTTGCTGAATATAGTTTTTTCTCCTACTCTTTCCTATCCTACTGCATTACAATGTTTCCTTTGCAACATTTGGTGAAATTTATACTTTGAATTTTAATTTATTTCGTACTTTCAAGCATAATAAATACTAGCGATCAACACTCCCTCTTAGCTAGGGATGTATTCATAATGACTATCCATGTGTATTTTGTATATATGATCTTTCTGAAAAAAGGTAAATATCATTGGTAGCATCTTTATCTAGGTCAATACCATTGACCTACACCAACATCATTGTCAATATGTACCAAAACATAGGTTAGCTCTCCTAACCAATCATACTTTCTCAAATAGTCACCATGATCTGATCTGCACCACACCTCATAGTATTCTAACTAGTTAAGGGTTTCCATTCCCAATGGTCAAATGCTAAGGAAACCCATGTCCCAAATCCAAATACCTCTCTCTAACCCATGATGCTGAAGAGGCACCCACTCCTTGAGTGTCTAGGCCTCAGAGAACATTCCTTTAAAGAATGTTCATCGCTCACGCTGTCTCACCAATAGTCCCGGTCATGCTCCTCTTGTCACAAACAGTGTAAGACATACCCTTATTTTGAACCCATCAATATTTTAGGCCAAGATCCTATTGCTACCAATAGTGTAAGCCATGCCCCCGTTGACATCAATTCAATTATCCCTCTCACTAATAGAGGAGTTACCTACTAGTCTAAGCTTGTCTTTGAAGTATACAAACTTCTCCTAATACATAGCCTTTGTGAGAATGTTAGTTCTCTGCTCATTAATGGAATTAAAATAGAGCCTCACTGCTCCCTTCTATACCATATCACAAATTTAGTGGTACTTGATCTCAATATTCTTTATCTTATCATGGAATACTTAATTTTCTATCAGCATCACAGAACAACACAGTTAATTCCAACATCTAGTCGAACAATCCATAGAGCAGCTTCTGAAGCCATACTCCCTCAAAACATGTTTGAGTGAAAAAATTGAGGAAAGATTTTCAAATGAAGATATTTGACCCCTTTGAGTGATTTATAAAGCCAGAGTTAAGATGAATCTAGAATGGCTTAATTATTAATTATTAATTATTATATTTATTTTATTTTTATGCAATTTGATCTATTAAAAAAATGCCTTTGATTTAGTAAATATATTATTAATTAATTAATTTTAATTTTTAATTTTAATTTTCATGTAATTTGGCCAAGTCAAATTGTTTATATAGAATAACAAGACAATAAAACATTTCTTCCATATTGGGCTCTAGAGTGCCTCTCAGTGCAATAACTATTTAGTGTTCTTCTCACCTTCGCTTGTTGGAACAACAAGGCTTGTTAGCTCTCCTAACCAATTGAACTTACTCAATGAATCTCTGTCATATCATGTGCAATCGTGACATACTACTCAATACTTTTAATTTGATTAGATATTTGAAAATACGATAAAAATCACATTATTTAATCCCCTACCAATACAGACCTAATATACCTTCCTAATTTAAAAAACCTTTACTTTCACTAGATATTGTAGGTATCCTTTTTTTCATTAAATTTTTTTATACCCCTTTTATTTTTTCATAATCTTCGAGCTCCATCTTTTTATACCTACCAAAGAAAAAACCCTTTACCCCCTATTACATGGTTAATATATTACGTCATTTTTTTGTCAATATATATCCCCCAATATGAATGAACATGGTCTAGTATTTCTCCTGATGAACATGGTCTAGTATTGCTCCCACAGTGAGGCCTAGTGGACTAGTATTGCTATTCTTCACGAATATATAGAATTATATGCAATATGTTTCTTTGCTTCAAAAGAAAGATTGTGGTAATTGATTGTTTTTCAATCTCTCATTTCTTAGAAAAGGAATAGTTCATTTTGTTGGTGGAAAAAATATGGAACTCAAGGAAACTTTTTACCAGCAAAATAGATTATGAGAATCACAATTTCTCAAAACTATCCTCTAGTAAACAAACTTAGGTATACTATTGTAGTTCAATTTTAAGAAATCATTAAAACTATCCTCACAAGTAAAGAAACCATGGTTAAAATTCTATTCAAAATTGAAGGAACATTATGAAGGATTTAGTTAAGATAAATGAAACCATAGTTATTGATATAACTTATTTTCTTAATATTAATGTATGATCATATTATAGTAATTCAATATATATATATAATTAACTATTATAGAGGTTAGTTTTCTATCTTTATAAATTTAGCCATCTTAGATCCATCATAACTCCTGATTTATCAGCTCTGAGGGGGTTAAATCTCCTCAAGGTGCAAACCTCTTTTTTTGTGAAAAACTTGAGGAAAGGTTTGCATCTCAAGATATTTGATTCCCCTTCTGGGGCTTTGATAGATCTGGACTTACCTTTGATATATATATATATATATATATATATATATATATAATATATATATATATATATATATATATATATATATATATATATATATATTTATATATATATATATATATATATATATATATATATATATATATATATATATATATATATTTCTCTTCTTAATTATTTACATTAATATGACATTAAAACATCTCCTCACATGTAATATTTATATTATATTTTTTCGGCATGTATGTCATTTATAATGAAGAGATGTTAAGACTAATATGTAAATAGTAGAGCCAAAAAAGGTTATCAACAATAACATGTGAAACATCAATTTTAATAATACATGCATATATCGATATTAACTCCATATTTAACAAGTACCCATAGTGATCAAATCTCTCAAGATGCAATTTGTTTTTGAATACAAAACTTTAGGAAGGTTCCGATATTGAAATATTTGATTCATTTTGGCTCTTATTATATTCAAAGTTAAGATGAATCTATATTGATTTTTAGAAAATATATATATTATTTATCTTTCACACCCTACACATTAAAATGTTAAGACATGCTCTAATTATATTTGGAAACAAAAGGCATATATCCATAATAATCTCTATATACAAAACTATTTTTATTATAAACATTTTTTACAAATATTATATATATTCAATTCCATATTAAAAGCTTAATGATTCACCCTAAAACATTTACAATTAGAATTTATCTCTATATTATGTATTCATAATTAAAAAATTTAACTAATAAAATGTTATATATAATTCATATAAACATTTTAACTAACAAATGTTATATATAATTGATATTAAAATTTGTAGCTAAATGAATATTTTATATAGAGAGTTGACATTGAAATCTTTTATTTATAATTCATGTTATAAATATTAATATGTTAATATATGTCTCAATCATATTTGGAAGTAGAAAACATAAATAAATAATTTCTAAAATGTTACACACAAAAATTTATTAATATTATTTTTGTCATTAATATTTAAAATATTACATGTAAGTTTGAAAATTGAATGAATTGCAAATCTCTCTACAACACATATTAGAGAAATAAGAATTATCTTTTTTTATATAAAAAATAATATTAATCTCTCTTGACTAATAAAAAATTTATAATTGACATAGAAATATTTGTATTAAGATTTACACCCAAAACATATATCCATGGTCTCTCTCACTATATATATAGTTAAATGTTAAATGTCGAGTTGATAGTAAAAAATGATGAGTTGAAAATCTCTAAAAAAATCTACCAATAGAATCATAATTCTATCTATCTATATAGCTATATAAAATCCATATTATTTTTTTATTTAACTATAAATTATTATATAATATATATATGATGGTTTGATATTGAAATATTGATTATGATTAACATTAAATAGAAGATCATAAGGTAGATATGTTAGCAAATGTACTCAATTGGTCTCCACAAGTGTATAATGAAATACAAAACAAATCTGCCTCCATCCCAAGCCCGGAGGCCAAGGAGGATAAAGATATTCTCGGCATGAATAGCGTTGTTATCTGCCATATCATTGTCAAGTCTCAAAGAAAATGTGTGTCCATAAATTGTTAGCGCGAGCCCATCCCCAATCACTACAACAACATTCGAAACTTCGTGACCATCAATAGGCATATCATTCTCCACACCAACCTGTGTATATCTCCCTTGAATCACAATAAATCTTTGATATGTGTTTTCATTACCCTGTGTCAATTTATTAGTGAGTCATCCTCTCACCGAAATCTTAAACACCTCCTGCAGAGTCATTTGTCTTCCCACTGCAATTTCTTCATTACCCACTCAGCCATCCCCAATCGCTGAAACAACACTTGTAACTTTGCGATCATCAATAGGCATACAATTCTCCACACCATCATGTGTATTTCTCCCCTGAATCACAATAGCACTCTATTATGTGTTTGCAATTCCCTGTGTCAATATATTAGTGAGTTATCCTCTCACAGAAATCTTCAACACCTCTAGCAAAGTCATCTGTCTTCCCACTATGATGTCTTCATTACCCACTCATCCATTGCTAAGATTCTGATAGCCATCTCATCAAATCGGTTATAGAGCATCTCTTCAAATCGGTCTCAGTGCATCTCCACTACTCCAGATTGGGAGTCGTTGTGCCTAATTCTCTCTTGGCCGGTGATAGGTTGCCTTAGGTGAAATATTTCTTTAAAGGAAGGATATTCTTCAAAAAATAGTGAAGCAGAGCAAAACAAAAATCAGCAGAAGGCATACTCAAGACAACAACAAGAATAGTAAGAGAACACACAAGAGGAATGGAAGATCTGCAAAAAATATAGAAAATCAGTGGATCAAAATGGAATGCAACCCAATTGAGATAGCTAAAAAAATTGATGGATGCCCCACATGTAGGGCAAATAAATTCATGATAAGTAGGTTCAGTGATGCACTCCAGGAACTCAGCTCATAAATGAGAACGGCTAACATTTATCAATATAGAGATATTGATAATCAAAAAGTTGAAATACTAGAACTCAAAAACAAATGTAAGCACCTAGAGGAAGCCATAGCCTATATCAAGTCAAACACTAAGAGCAAGGAAGGGGAAAACTCTGTTCAGTAAAGAAAGAAGCACCACCCTCAACATGAGCAGTTAGTTAAGAAATACTGGAAAATTGAATAATAATTTAATATACTGCAAGTCTATTTTACTTTTAGGTTAGTATGTAAGGCAAATATGCCAAGCTAGACAAAGGAATGCATAGAACATTGGATTTCAAGCATAGAAGCAGGGACTGTGCTCCCATTTTCATCTTTCTACTTGAATCCAAATGTCATCGATTGTAATAGGAGTATTCTCCTCTTTCTTTTTTGCATTATAACCAATATCCGATCATATTAAAAAAAACCATTACATTTTTTAAAATTTTAATATATGTCTTAATTACATTTCAAACTAGAAAATATATATTTTTAGAAATCTCATATATATTATTTTGTAAATTTTAAAAAATGTTATAATAATATATATATATATATATATAATAATATATATATATATATATATTTATATATTATATATATCGAATTTTATTAATACAATTTAAATATAATCAATTCTATACTAAGAATGCATAAATGACATAGATCCCTTATAGTGTAAAGTGGATATACAATACACTTTTATTATTTAAATTAACTTTTTAATATAAACTTGATATATATTATGTTATTTAGTATAGAAATTAAATTTTTTATTTATGATTAATAGTGAACATATTTTTGTTATTACTATATTTTTATTTTAATTATTACATGCCAACTGAACATAGAATGACATACATATCATGTAATATCAATTATAATATATTTATAACGCATCTCTCAACTCCACATCAAGTAGTGAGGGAATTAATTATCTCTTTAGTATTAAAAAGAACATTATTTTTTTCATTTCTTTCAATTAATCTTTCTCTATATAAATTGGATTTAAAAATTAAATTGGAAATCGAAGTACTTTTTATGCTTAACATTGAATTTTTTTTGCTATTACTATTTCTTGAGTTTCTTATTAAAAGTATTATTTTTATGCTGTAAGGCATTCCCCTCTTAGATTCAGTCTCCTCTAATGATACGTGGATCTCGTCTCTACCATCAGATGGATTTTTAGATGATTAAAATATCATCAACCTTTGGATCTCATCATTATCCCCCAAACTTTTATCTATTTAGTTAACTAGGTCATTTAAAGAATTCTTCATTTGCTCAAATGCATCTAAGGGGTTTTAGGGGTTTCAGGGATGAATAGGTTGTAGGAATAATTTATGAGCTTGTAGACACTAATTCTTCTTCTCTTCCTCTAAAGAGAACATTCCCCATTCTCCTCTTATTCTTCCATTTCAGATTCTATACTATGATTAGGCCATTCAACAAAGCGTCAGAAGCCTCTCCAAGATATCACTCACTTCATCGCATCAGTGACTAATCATATTATTATTCAAGGCTTCAAATTTGGTTTTATCTGCACATTTTCCCTTTTTCTTTATCAATGCTTTTCCTGAAAGATATATTAGTGATTAAATATGTGGATGTTCTTTGTTCTATTTTACAAATAAGTTCTTTGCCCTCTGTTGCAAAAGTGAGAGTTCATGTAAGATTGGGGTATCTGAGACTCACTCTCCTCTGGTGATATGTGGATCCGGTATCTATCATTAGATGGCTTATTAGATGATTAAAATATCATCAACCTTTCGATCTCACCATTATCCCCCAAACAATTATTTATTTAGTTAACTAGGTCATTTCAAGAATTCTTCATTTACTCAAATGCATCCAAGGGGTTTCAGGGATGAATAGGTTGTAGGAAAAATTTATGAGCTTGCAAGCACTAATTCTTCTTCTCTTCTTCTAAAGAGAACATTCCCAATTCTCCTCTTATTCTTCCGGTTCGGGTTTTTTACTGCAATTTCCCCATTTGATGAAGCCTCAGAAGCCTTTCCAAGACATCACTCGCTTCGTCACATTAGTCACTAATCATATTAGTATTCATAGCTTCAAATTTGGTTTTATCTGCACATTTTCCCTTTTTCTTTATCAATGTTTTTCCCGAAACATATATGAGTGAATTAGATATGTGGTTGTACTTTTTTTTATTTTACAGATAAGTTCTTCACCCTCTGTTGCAAAATCGAGAGCTCATGTAGGATTGGGGTATGCTCTTCTAGCAAGAAGTGCAGTAAAAAGAAAGAAACTATGCATCTGTCAAGCATGGGTGTCATTTTGAGTGAGGAGATGTGCCAAAGACATGAAATGGCCATGGTCAGAAAAAGCTTCAAATAGACAATGCAGAGGTGTTGTCGATTATGTTAGTGTTGAGACCTGGGATTCATATAGCATAGATAAGAAATATGAGCTCGAGGATTATTTATGCCCTTCTTGTATTGAATTTCAAAATAAAAACCCTCTCATGCCCTTCTTATATTGAATTTCAAAGTAAAGACCTCCTCATGTCTTCAGTTTTGTAGCATATGGGCAGCCCTCTCACCTTTTGCGTCATGCCAAAAAATATTTAGATGAACCTGGACATTCACATTTGTTGAATGCCAATGGTGAGAATATTATTATTGAATTCATTCTATCTTGGGTTTTGAAATTTAAGAGGGTTGTGCCTTTTGTGTAGGGATCGAATCCCTTGTACGTGCCAAAGAAGCCTAAAATTCCTTACATGATAGAGGCCAAGGAAGCTTTCACTAGGAAAACCATGGAAGCCTTGGGCAAGAATCCATTGTATTTTGTAGCTTTAAAGATTGGCTCTATGATTCTTTATCAGGAAAAGAGGAATGAAATAATTCAAGTCAAATATGGCAATAAAGAGGAGGCAACAGTGATATAAGAACTTACTTGAATCGAGAAATGCAATGAAGTGTTGAAAAGCTAAAACAACAACCAAGTTTAAAGAAGTAGGCAGGGATGGGTTTGGTATTTTCTATTTTGTGGGATGCTACAAAGATGAATATTTATCACATTTTCAGTTCTCAATTTTGGATTCATTATAGAGTCCATAGTTATGTGGCTAGTGTATATTTTCTCTGTACAATATGTCTACAATACTCCTGATTCGATTCTGAAGAAGAGATGTTGGGAATTGTTGGAAGCGTTTCAATCCATTTGGAGGAAGAAAAATGGTTTTTCCCAGATATTTTAATGCAACTCTTATACATTCAAATAAAACAGAGGCTTAGGATTCAATTTGGCCAACCTAGAGTTTGTGGACTTTGTTTCAACTGACCGTCTTTGGCATCCAACTCCTATAAGGGATCTCTTCAGTTAGACTGATTAAAAGGTGGAGAGGAATCACAATGTAGAAGGGACTCAGATATTTCTTGCAAATTCCCAGTGATTTCTAGGTAGCTTTTTTTTTTAATCCTAATCCCCAAGAATTCCAAATCTAAACATGACTGGTATTAGGAAATTTGGGTACATCTAGCTTCCAAATTTTTTCCTTTGATATTTGTAAACATTTAGATATCTCATCCTAACTTCAAAGGCAGAGTAGAGGAATGGTGGAATAAACATATTCAATTTGGATAAAAGAATGTTTGTCATGGCTCAAAGACTTAAACTTATGAAGGAAAAAATGAGTCATTGAAATAGAGAAGCTTCTGGTGGCATTTTTAAGAATAAAGAAGCCATGGGAAAACATACGGATGAATTGAAAACAGACATCCGGGCTAAGGATTGTCAAAGGAAATTCTCAAAGGCTTGACTCTAAGGACCTTGACAAAGTTCATAGACAAGAGAAGATTCTCTCAAAGTATAAATATAGGGTAACCCTAGTTGAATAAAGGTAACAAGGACACTCAATTTTTTCATTGCAAATAGACTAGTCGATAAAATTAAATGCCTCTTACTATTAAATGGAAGTCTCTTTAAGGATCAGAAGAAAAATAGAAATGTTAATTGATTTGGAAGACGAATAAGAGGAATTGAAATTAGAAGAAGTTCAGTTAGAACTTTTCTCAACGAAGAAGAACAAAGCTCTTGGTTTGGTTGGCTTCTGGACTTATATTTTCTAGGAATGATGTGACATCATCAAGTGGGTCCTGGAGAGTGGTGGAAGAATCAAGAAGATCTGAGGCATTCCTCGGATATTTTGACAATGCCGTTTTTCCAAGAATCGAAATATATAAAATGCTAACTTCTTGGATGGATTTAGGAAAATTATTCTGTAATATAGTCTATAAGGTGGTCTCGAAGGTGGAGGAAAATTCATTGAAAAATATTCTTGTTGTCTCATCTAGAAACCTTCTAATGCTTAAAATTAAAATAAAACTATGGGGTTTTCTTAATTATATTTCTATAATCTGTTTGTGGAAGTTAAGTAGGTAAATTAAATTTTATTAGAATTCTTTTAGTCCCCACACTTTGCAAATAAAATATGGTAGTTGGATGTTTCTTATTAGGTTGAGTGACCTAGAATCCAAGCAATGATAAGCTTATAAACTAACAAGATGAGCTTATAATCTAACACAATTGGTATGAGATTATTAACCATTCAATGCCATGTAACAACCATATTCAATAATATTCATTTATTATTTTTCTCAACCAACTTGAACAAAGTGGTTTTAAAGAGTATGGATAGACTTACTAGTACTGGAGAGATAGTGTTGGTATCCAATCTAAGATGGATGCAACGAGACTTGCCAAGCCAAGACTACATTAGATGGAAACACGCCAAATAGGAAAAAGCACACTGGAGCACGACCTATAGGAAGACATTTGGATTCAACAAGACCACATTATGTAAGAAAAAATATCTAATCAAGACCTATTTAAAAAATATATGGTTTCACCGATGGTGTCCTTGCCTATTCAAGTTTAAGCAAGTTTCTTGGGATGAAACCACACTAGGTGTGCTTGGGTTGGCCTAGCATAGCCAAGAAAAGAAGGTTCAAATACTTGGCAAGGGTTAGCATTTTTGTTTACTCTAAGGCAAGGCAAATTCCAGGTATGTGATTTTTTCTAATGAGTAGTTTAGGGTAGGATCTTTCATTTCATTCTACATAATATTAACTTGAAACAAATTTAGATGAATCTAGACATTCTTGTTCGTTGGGATACCAATGGTTAGCAAATTTTTATTGAGTTGATCAAACACTATGCACCCAATAAGAAATATACTCAGATAGCATAGGTAAGAAATTTGAGCTCGATGATTATTTATGCCCTTCTTGTATTGAATTTCAAAGTAAAGAGCCCTTCATGTCTTGACTTTTGTAGCATATGGGCAGCCCTCTCATCTTTTGTGTCATGCCAAAAAATATTCAAATGAACCTAGCCATTATCATTCGTTGAATGGCAATGGTGAGGAGATTTTTATTGAGATGATGACCTACTATGCACCCAATTATAATGTAATGAACGATTGGTTGACAAAGTTGCTTGGCATTATAGAGCAGTCATGGTGGGTCGCATCCTTCTAACCATTTTCAGGTATGTAGCTCACTAGTTTGATCGTCACTCTGCTCGAAGCATGGCCATCGTAGTAGAGGACCTAAGGTGGGTAGATGACCATCCTTCTGTATTTGCTTAAGCCAAATCCACATTCCTAGTATTGGCCTTATTCCTCCTATTCACATTATTTGCATTCATATCCTTACCAGGATTCTTTATGCGTACCTTTCTTTGTTAATTTCTTGCTCGAATTGGGAAAGCTTTGGTGGTTTATTATAGTTTCCTTAGGTGGGTTACAAGGGCCATTAGTATCATGAATTTTATTGGCAAGGGTTAGTGTATTATAATTTCTTCCTTTTACAACTTGTAGTCACGGTATCTGTTGTTACCTATGTGATATATTATGTGATTTTCATAGGGGCTTGCCCAAGTATCAATTGATGAATTTGAATGAAGAAAAATAGGATGGATCTTAAATACCTTGATACATCACTATTTAGTATTAACTCGGGACATACCCAATTTACTATGTCTTGCAGCTTACCATAATTGACCAGTAGTAGGTGAGGAATGACATTCTTTTATCATTTCCTTCTTAAAATCTAGATTTCTGTACTAGATATGTGTAGTTCATATAAAAGAATGAGGTTGCCTGAAAATATATACCCATTGCCTTTGTCGTGGGTCCTTTTTGAGTTTTGTAGCATATCAACAACTCTCTCATCCTTTGTCATGGGTCCTTTTCGAGTTTTGTATCATATCATCAGCTCTCTCATCCTTTGAATATTTGCATATTCAACTAATAATTTTTTTCTCCATCCCAGTGCTACCATAGATATGGCATGCAACTCATATTGCATAGATAAGAAATCTATTGAAGCATTATTTATGCCTTTTTGTATTTAATTTGAAAGTAAAAACCTTGTAGCTTACTTTCCTACTTGTTCACTAAAATTCCATTTGGATACTGAATACTTTGAAGTTTCATGATCTGTTCGAATTTTGAAGTGTTGTCCCAATAAACGTGGCTTGCATTCTTGCACAACATGCATAAGGGACATAATTTCCTTATCATAGATGCATAACAAATTCTCCTTGTCTGTCAATTTATACTTTGAAAGGAAATAGGCTGTTGAATTTCCATGACCACCTTGTTCATGTCATTGCTCAAAGCATCATATTTCACTTCAAAAGTCTGCGAGAATTCTGGTAGTGCGAATGCAGGGCTATGCCTTTTTCATTTGTTAGAAGGTAGCCCCTCTATGGCCTCCATCCATTTAAATAAATCCTCAAAACCCTTGAAAAAACATCCTATATAAATTGTATATTCTATCAAGTTCTCTCAAATGATTCATAGTCACATTCTTGGGAGTTGGCCAGTCAAAGAATAAGGAGTGAAATTCAAGAAATAAAGAGTGAAATAGAACCAACACTGGATGATTAAGAAAATTGTTAGGCTTCAGGTTCCTTGATCACAATTTGATAGGAAGCAAAATTAACAGTTTTTCATTCTAAACGTCTTGTGTATTTTGCAACAATAATGTTGGGATAAATGAATATATTGAGATAAATAATTATAGACAAACTTAAGTTACTAATGAAGTCTTGTGGCTTCACCTTCTCTTAAAAGTATTTGATAGATGCTTTCTTGAGTGTTATAGTTTGTGTTAGCTACCTATACCAATAGGTTTCATTTTTCATGATTGGCAGGGGAAGTGCCAATATGATCTACTTTGGTGATACAAAGATCTCATATTTTTGTGGAAGAAGTATACCTACATTTGGTTGATGCTGCCCTACTTCAGAATGGGTGATCCAACAGCCTAAGCTGGGTCATGCCATGTTTCAATTTTTGTTGTAGATTAGAGAAAGAAACTTGTCCAAACAGCTCAATCTTGGCAGGTAAAGTAGATAGGTAGAGAAACAAGGTTCCCAACTGCTTAATCTGGGGCCTTGGAAGTAATAAGGGTAGCTTTAGATAGAAAATCAAAAGAAAAAGCCAAAGGAAAAGAAAAGGCACAAAAGGGTTTGCAAATCTAAGTGCACCCTCCTTGGAGTAACAAAAAATGCTAGGCAATAGAGTGGGTAGGCAGAGGGGGTTGCAGAAAGCATGGTTCATGGCATTTCACTGGCCTAAAGCAAAGGTAAAAACATGGTGCCAGTACAAATTGCCTATTTACAACAGTCTTACAGAAACTTAATGAAGCATGTCTAACTTCCAGATCACCCCCTATCACATTCATGACTAACATCCCTATGCCACCCATGTTCATAAAAGAAGTCAAAGTCTTTTGTTGGTTCTGGTTTCTTTAAGAGCCACATTTCTTGTGCAAAAATTCTTTTCATTTTGATCTACTTCCTAAAAACTAAGTTGATTTCATATAAACAAACTTAGTATTTTACCCCCCCTCATCCACCTTTTTCACTCATATTAACTACTAACCTATCACTATTTAGCTCCTTATACCCCCTATTCCCCCTATTACTATGTGAACTTGGCAAAAAAAACCCAAAAAATACCTATATATCCCCTTCCCCGAGCATTATAGCACTATATATCGTTTTTTAAAATCTCAAGCGCTAAAACATTTGAGCGCGACCCAAAGAGCGTCAAAAATTAATCCTGGGATTAATCCGGGATTTGCTTGGATTAAATAGCCAAAACCCGCTTTGTAACTAAACCTTTGTAAAAACCCATGTTAACCCATAACTCTGCAAAACACCAAAAACCCACTTTTTCTAATGTTTCCGCTGGGCTCACATTTCTGAAAATAATAATATTTTATGTTGCCCCGCCTCCCGTATCGTACGTGTAGCTCATCAACCCGTCGACCGTCGAATCTGGGCTTTCCCATCCGACGGCCCACATGCATATCGAACAGGCCTCGGTCGCCGAAAGTTACCACCCGAGAAACTGTCAGAGGGTGACGTCAGGCCCCTGCCACGCATCACCCCCAGATTTTCTCGGGTCGCCCTCTGACAATACCGCGACCGTATAGAGGGCGGTTCGAGAAAACCCACTTACCGCTCTATTATACTGCGTGCCCATGCCAGCGCTACGCCCGCCCACGTCACTTCCACTCGGTGCCCTGTCGGCACCCTCGCCCACCAGCGCTTTGACGTGTCCGCCACCTGTGCAATCCCCGTGGACCGCTCATAGACTTCCACGTCACTCGATGACATCATGCTGACGTCACCCGACCCTGACCCCACCTGATGATGTCATGCTGACGTCATCGAAAAAGCACGCCAATACCCAAAAAGTCCATATTTTAGCCAATTTTCGCGTTTTTTCTCACTTTTGCTAAAAGAACTATTGTTCACCTCTGCATGTAAATTACGACCACTTGTCACCAACCTGCAAAAATCAACCTGAAGGACGTTGTCGCCTCCCACCCACCTGCATTTGCGACCATTACTGGCAATTCACCAGGTATTTACCCAAAGAATCCCCTTAGAGCTTAGTTTTGTCCATAATTCTCCAGAATTGAAATAACAAGAGTAAAGCAACCTATTTACCAGCAAATTCCTAGTAAAACAGCATTCCTTTACAGGTGTAGAGCTGAAATTCACCTACTGAACCCATATATAGTCACCTTTTCCGAAATTCCCACTCTGTCCGCGCATTCTTGGACTGAAAACCTGAAAGGCATAATTCACCGGGAAAACAGTGTTTCCAGTCCCTGCAGTACCTCAATTAACTCTCTTTGAGCATTCTACACCATTGTCACCACAGTTTCTTCATTTACCTTTACAATTGGCTTTACTTCTGCAAAATTAGCCCTCTGTGTTCTCCTGCCCACTGAAACCAGTTCCAGTACAAACTCACAAATACTACCTAGCCATGGAAACACCAGTAGCCCTGAATGTTTAGCCTCTGAATGCCCCACACAGAGAGCTAGAGTGGAAGGCCCTAGGTAATAGAGATTACCAAATGCTAGACTGCACTTCCATGACCTCCAAATTCAATATTCACCTGCTGAATGAGTTAAAAGCCCAATATCTCAGTGGAGCTGATACCTTAGGAATTTGGGACTCCAACCTACCAATTTAAAACCTTCCTCAAGTCAATGTCCTCCCAGACTTGATAAATCAATGCCGATCTAGCTATGATCCCTGTCAGAGAGCCGTTCTCAGCCCTTCAAGCTCAGTATTGTTCCATATCACCCCTGAGGCCATCAATGAAATGTTGCACTTTCACACTACAGAGCCCCTAACTCCTCTCTCCATCCATGACTTGATAACGAAAGGGGGCAAGCTGTCCAGTGCTCAGATTGCCAAGATTAACCAATTGTTTATCGAGCCACAATTTGAAGCTATGAGCACCACCCTTCCTATAGCTTATCAATATCTTAATGAACTAGGCAAAATGCTGGTAGATTTGATCAGTTACATCTTGGGTTATGGGACATATTAGGATGTTGATGAAACCATTATGGCCATGCTGTCCATTTTCTCCCCTGGAATGCCTCCTGCTGTGCATTATGATTTTGCCACTTTCATTGCCAATAAGATTCATGAGAAATTGATGAATATAGAAAGGGAAAAGGTGTTTAAATACACAAGGTATATATATCATTTATTCTTGTTTTATCAGCCTGATGCCTTCCCTGTCCCTCTCAAGAAGCTAAATTCCCTGGGGAGCCCAAGGTCTGTAGTGTTTTTGTCTTCAGTCTGTCATCTTTTAGCTTATTCACCTTACACCTAGTGTGAATTCGTTGACCTTTTCATCCATCCAGCTATGACCTTATTATTGGGTGTCCCTCCTCCCAGATTGATAGAGGAAATGCAAAGAATTCTCCGCCTCTCAAAGGCCTACAGCATTGGTGATTGGTACTTTTACCAAAACCACACAGTAATCAGAATATATGGCTGTGAGTTGAGTCCTTATAGGCTGCCAAGATATGTCCCTATGAGACTCTTTGCCCTAGAGTACTTTAGGCAGTTTCGAAATGCAGACTTTGTCCATTTCCAAAGTAAAAACAAGAAGGTGCAACTAAAGGTGAGAAATCAACTAGGCCCTTTTCTGTACAATAAAAGGGAGGAAGGATGGAAGGAAGATGACCTGATCCTAGAGACCCTCAGACTACAAACCAGCTTCAAATGGGTGCCTTATGACCCTAATCACTTCATTTCCCTTAGGAGGATAAAATACAAATTGGGTGGCTACGCTCACGTGAAACTGCCACATATTGAGCAGTATGCCAATGCTTTAAGCTAGAAATAGGGCACCCTAGAAGAGCCAATTGGTAGAGAGCAAATGCTACAAAGAGAAGCGAAGAATCTTGAAAAAGAGGCTGACATGGAAACTTGTGGACAGGTTTCTTCCTCCTGTCAAAGACAAATTGGAGCAGCTGCCTCATCTTCCACAGCCCAGCAGCAAGCAGCCGGAATTGCCCAACAGGAATCAAACAAAGATAAAGGCAAGCAGGTGGAGCAGGAATAGCCACCTCCTAGGACAGAGCAGCAGACAGAGCAGCAAATAGAGCAGCAAACAGAACAGCAAGTAGAAAAGGAGGTAGAATAGCAAGAAAAACATACAGAAGAGGGGCAGCCTATGCAGCAAGAACAAATGGCTAAAGCTCCAACACCTACTAAGCAACAGGCTCAAGAAAATATGCCTTCTGGGCAAGAAAAGACAGTGGAGGCCTCAGTGCTTCAAACTCCACAAAAAGAGGAAAAGGGAAAGAAGAGAGATAGAGAGCAGGAGACTCCCCTCACCACGTCCACAAATCAAGGGGAGAAAAGGTAGAGATTGAATCCCCTCTCTGAGCAAGAAATGCCTATGGGGAAATCACTAGGCATGGGCCCACCAAGCATGGAGGCATCTGCCAATTCCTTTCAGCAGGAACAAGAGAGAACCCTTGGAGGAGAGGTCAGCTCCTCAAGTCAGCAAACGAGAGCAGAGGCAGGCATCAAGTAACAATTTATTGATATCAAAAGGAGAAATGAGCCACTCAGGCTCCAAATCTACAACCAGTTGCTAAAGATGGCTCCTACCAATCAATAGAGGCTTATGTCAGCCTATGATATCACAGAAGGGAAAATGACCATGAGTCATCTCATGCCCACTATGCTGCAGCCACAGTCAGCTGTAGACTATATAAGAACCAACCTTGAGGTTCTTGCAAAGGACATCCACCCTATGGACCAAATAGAACTTCACAAGAAAACAGCTGAGATGGTCTATGCTACATTGGCAGACAAAACTATGTTGGCTAATAGGTTGGAAAACAGCCTAAATAATACAGCTGCCCAACTTGAGTTGGAGAAGGCATCCTCTCAGGCCAAAGACATCAGGATCAGGTCTTTAGAGGACATAATCATAGAGCTTGGGCATGATCCCAAGGATCCAAAGGCCATACAAACGTTGTTGAAGATAAGAGATGCAGACCTTGCAGCCCTAAGAAAGAAGGTGAAGCTCCCAGCAACCATTCACCCTCAAACAGAAGAGGTTGCTCAGCAAAGACAAGACCAAGAGGTAGCTACATTACTGGTAGCACTGCACAAACAACTAGTGCAGACAGAAGGGAAGTTGGAGGATACAGAGGCTGCACTGCAGGCAGCCCTACAGCAGAAAGAGGGAGGCCAGACTTCTCAGCCCCCTCCAGAGGTCATAAACCTTGAGGAGACCCCACAGACTATCGCTCCTCCTACAGAGCAAGCAGCGCCATCAACATCAACATCAGCACCATCACCAACTTCAGAGTAGGCTTCGAGCCTCGATATGCAGAAATTGATGAGTGAGATCAAGGTCCTCGAAGCCCAGATGACAGAGCTGAATGGAGCCAAGGAGAATTTGGCTAAGCTGAATGAAAAATATGACAAATCCAAGCAAAATGTGGCTAAGAAAGGGAGAGAAATAAAAGCTCTCAAAGAGAAGATAAAGGAGCCAGAGAAAGAGCTCACCCTTGACAAAGTGGTGGCTGAGATCAGGACAGTTTTGTGGACTCACATTGGCCAATCAATAATGGATCAGTGGCAATATATTGAGACCATCCATGAGCAAATGGAGCTCATAGGCAAGGCACAGAAGGAAGTCCATAGAGCAAGGGCATCTCTAGGCAGTATGCCTGAGATAGCCAGCAGAATGATCAATGTGCTTAATAACCGGACAGGTCCTCAGCTGGCAGCAATTGGAATCTCCAACAGAACAAAAACTATCCAGCTAATAAAGAGGGTCCTTACATTGAAAAGCCTGGTGCAGACATTAGATAGAAGAAGCCAGGACATGCAAACAGAGGTCAACAAATTCATGGACAAGTTTGTAGCATTACAGGGCAGAGGTCTTCCTAGCTTGCTCAACAGTGCAGGGAGACTACTATCACATGAGGTTTATGCAAAAAGGGTGAACACATTTGCCACCAATCAGATTAGTCAAGGATCAAGCACCTCACAGGTAACAGGGCCAGCATCTGGGCAAAGTCTCTATGACAGAATAGAGAACTTGTTTTTTATTATGAATGAGATCAGCCATTTGTTTGAAGTGCCTCCTAACTTCTAAAAATACACAGAGGCAGATGAGACCTTAGATGCAATTTTGAGGCATCAATTGCCTACACAGGAATGGTGGACCTCAATAATACAGTTATTACTATAAGCAGGAGGTTTTCATTAAAGTTTTGTCATCGAAATATATAAGTCATCATATTCAGAAAGTATGATGCATACACTATGACTGGAAAAAGTGGAATGAGCCAACTCAGTAGGAAGATTCGGCCACCAAAAGCAACAATGACAGCTACAGGTAACAGGGTCGAGAAAGCTACAGCATGACAGAGTATAAAGACACATCATTCAGCATTAAAGCAGAACGCTCAACCGACTCAGTGTCCTCCAAAGGTCAAGAAGAGTTCTGACAGAATTAAAGACCATTTATCTTACATTTAGAGTAGCAATAACTTTCTTATCTGTTATTTTGTAAAGTTGGTGAGCGTAGTTAATCTATCAATTGACTCAGCATTCAGATATTTTGTAAAACCTATTGTATATATTCCCCCTCGCATAAAATTTCAAGGGGTTGGTGTTTTGTTGTTCTCTTATGAGGAAATGAGAACTCGACTGTAATTTCTGAAGGATGATATAAATAAAGCTTGGAGTTTACAGGAATTGGGTCGTACTGATGCATGCTGTGTTGGAACCATTGAATGCTATAGGATTCTAGTGCTATGTCTTAATATAATAAGTTTTTCTTTATCTCTGTTAATGTCTGTTATTTGTTTAAAGATCACATCTCCCATATGTTGTTCTAATCTAGGAAGAAAGAAAAAGAATAGCTTAGGATTTGTCCATGGAGACACCCTGATCTCAATCTATCTTCACTGTAAATGTTTCTACAACTTCAGCTGTTTAAATTGGAATTCTTAACTGCTCCAATAAGCCCTGAATATTTCACAGTTACTATTTAGTAATTCATGTATGCTACTAAGTAGAAATTGTTGTTCAAATTGTTATCACACTGTCGGTAATTCCATTCCCCATTGTTTCACTCACTAATCATAAATTTATATTAAGAATAGCCATCTAGCCTTGTAGTAAAACTTTCTCCATCACAGGAACCAGGACTGTCTCAGATTTCTGACTCCACATACCCAATGGATTAGTATCTTTTACACATTTCATGCCCTTCTCACAACAACAGTTCACAACCAAAGTCTGAAACAAAAAAAACTAAAACTTATAACTAGCCTAAAATCTTCACAAAACAGAGCCCAAACATAAAGAGAGAGCCCTCTCTGATTATAGATAGGCTAGGATCTATAATCCAAAGCTTGGTTAGTGGTTACCCCGGCCGCATTCCCTTGGGAGTCATAGGGAACAACCTGGGTGCACGCCATAAATGGCGACTCCACTGGGGACAACCTCAGGATTTTCTAATTTCTGTATATTTCCTAAAGCTACAGGTGAAGCCTGAATGTTAGCCAGGAAGCCTTCAAAACTGTTTCTATTTTACATTAACACGTTTACATAAAAGTTGCTTCATTCTATCTTCATACTATCTTTGAGACATACACAGCCATTCCAAAATCTTGTCTGGCCCTTGCTGATACAAGAAAATTCTAAAAATACTCAAAAAAAAATTCAGAAGCTGGCTCGCAAGAAGAATCAACGGTATACAAGGTCAAATCCTGACCCTAACCCACCAACTGTTTTTGAAAACCCTAACACAATCCCTAAAAACATTAGGAAGCAGCAAAAACAGGAAAATCCTTCTGACTTAAGCCCTGAGACAGTCTGCCTTAACTCTGTTCCCACTCCAATCAAGTTTCTATTCCGGTCTACCCCTTGTTCCCCTAGTTCACCATCTACATCTCAAAGCCCTCCTTTCACACCTTCATCCACTGCACAAATTCCCTTGACCAACACTGTAGTCTCTGCCATACCTATTACCCATGTTGTCCCAATAGTTCCTGTTGTCCCATTTATCCAGGTCAATCCTATAAACCCTGCAAATATGGCTAATAGATATGCGCCCCTGCAGTTACCTGCTAATGCTGCAGCCCTGCCTCATGACTACCAATCCAAAATCTCATACTTTGACTCCACTGGCCCTTTCACAGCTATTCAGCATGCCAGAAGGATGGAAGATCATTTTGAGAACTATGAAATTGATGATGACAGTGTGATAATGAGAATTTTTGTTCAAAGCTTGACAGGTGATGTAAGAACCTGGTTTAGATCAATCACTGCAAATACCATAACAACTCCTGATGAGCTTTACCAAGCCTTTAATAATAGATGGGAAAAGAAGAAAGATCCCTTGCACATACTGGGTGAATATGATACAATCAAACAAGGTCCTCAAGAGACCGTTTTGGAGTATTGTGCAAGATTCAACAATGTATATAACACAATACCGCAGAATTTAAGACCTCCTCCTGATTTAGCTTTGTACGAATTTCGGATGGTTTTGACCCTGATATGGCATATCAGTTGAAGGAAAGAGCCCCTGAAACCCTTGAAGATGCCCAAAAAGTTGTTGTCATAGTAGAGGCTAACCTAATTGCCAAAAGAAATAGGGAAAGATTGGAAAAGAGAACCACCTTCAAAGAAGAACCCTCAGCCTTTGATCATAAACTGGATGCAATACTCACTGGCATGAAGAGGTTGGGTGACAGAGTAGAATCAGTTGAGAGAAAGTCATCATGGGAAGCACCACAAAATAACCCTATCAGGAATCCCAATTTTAGGAGAAACCAAAACCCAAATGTTGGCAAGGCCAGTTCTGATCCAGAGATAAGACCTCCGTTCCAGGAAAACTATACTGAAGCATCCACTTCAAATGAGCAAGTAGATGACACCCACATTAACCTAATGGGCCTGAATCATGAGCAGCAAGTTTTTCTGAGTCATGAAGATCATAAGGAGGATGACATTAAACAGTTCCAAACCAAGTCAGGTGAGTCATTTGACTTTAAACAAGGTTATGACACAGCTGTTTATGAAGTTCATAAGCAATACAATCTAAGAAGAAGAACTATAAATGTAATACACCCTGAAAGAGAAAAGGACAACCTGCAACCCAAAAAAGCCATAGTCACAGAACCACATGACAAAACTGGTTCAGTTACAAATGAAATAACCGTTGAAGAAGTAACTGAACTATTTCCCTCAAAACAAAAGCCAATGGCTGCACCACCTTTGCAGCCTAATCCAAGTAATACTCCTCAACACATGAGTAAAAAGGATCAACCTCAAGATCAAGATAAAAATCAAGAAGAAAACTTAACGAATAAGGAAAAGGTTGTCACCCACAATACCAAGATCAAATCTGAAAGACCTTTTGACTTAGAAGCTGAAATTGGCAAATTGAAGATAGCTATTCCTCTTTCAGAATTAGCCAAGCATGACATTTATAAACAACAAATCAAGAAGTCCCTTCAACTTACCCATAATAAAGATAATGTAAATGTGTTAGATGACACCCCTGAATTGCTTTTCGGTCCAGAGGTTGATGGAAAGATAGCAGTTACAAGGATCTTACCTTTCTATGTCAGCTTGCATGTTCATGATAAGATACTACATAATGCAATGTTTGATTCAGGCGCCTCTCACAACCTTATGCCTAAATCAGTGATGGAGAGGCTCAACCTAGACATCACAAGACCTTATAAGGACCTGTTTTCATTTGACTCCAACCAAGTCAAATGTCTAGGCTTAATAAAAGATCTTTGTGTGTCACTTGTCCAGTACCCAAATAAAACAATTTTAATGGAAACAATTACATTATGAGGAAATAACTGATACTGACGCTGAAGTTATACAATGGAAAGACAATTTTCTTCCAACAGGCCTAGCTCCATTGGAGGACATTTTTGACTCAAATGATGTCCCTAGAAAACCAAAATTGCAGCCCCTTAATGCTGCAATTGAAGAGTGCAATATTGGAACTATTGAAAAACCCAAGATAATTAAATTGTCCGCATCTTTACCACCTGATCAGAAGCCTAAATACATTGACCTCTTCAAAGAATTCCAATATGTCTTTGCATGGAGTTATGAGGATTTAAAGTCCTATGATACCTCTGTCATTCAACACACTATCCCTCTGAAGCCCAATCAAAAACCCTTTAAACAGAAATTAAGGAGAATTAATCCCATGCTTCTCCCTTCAATGGAAAAAGAGGTACAAAAAATGTTTAAAGCTGGCATCATAGCACCAATCAGATTTTCAGAATGGATTTCAAATTTGGTTCCTACAAGAAAGAAAACTGGTGAAATAAGGCTTTGTGTAGATCTAAGGAACTTGAATCAAGTGTCCCTAAAAGATAATTACCCCTTACCCAAGATGGATCACATCTTGCAAAGAGTAGTGGGGGCATCAAGAATTTCTTAACTTGATGGATTCTCAGGCTTCAACCAGATCTTAGTCCACCCTAATGATCAGGACAAAACAACATTTACAACCCCATGGGGAACCTTCAAATATGTCAAAATGCCTTTTGGGTTAAAAAATGCAGGAGCCACCTTTCAAAGGGAAATGGATATTGCCTTTTCCAAAGAAATCCATGATTTCCTTGTCATCTACTTAGACGACCTTACACCTTTCTCAAAGTCTGACCAAGAACATGTGAAACATCTAAGGCAAATATTCACAACTTGCAGGAAATATGGAATTTCCTTAAATCC
>APFE030150727.1:0-48355 GCA_000404065.3 Pinus taeda | reverse complement strand
TGTGTGCTCCCCCAGGATTGTCCAGAACTAAATGTAGGTTCTTAAAAATGAAAGCCTCAAGATTTTGTGTCATGGAGGGCAATTTGCTTTGGAAAAATCATGAGGGTATATTGCTAAACTGCTTAATTGAGAATGAGGCTAACAATGTCATAAAAGAATTTCATGCAGGTGATTGTGGTGGACACTTGTATTCGAAGTCCACTGCGGATAAAATACTGAGGGCTGGTTACTATTGGCCCACTTTGTTCCCTGATGTCAAAAATTTCACCACCTCATGCCATAAGTGTCAAATATTTGAGGGAAAGAGAAAATTACTACCACTCCCTTTAAGGCCTATTACAACAGAGGGACCTTTTCAGCAATGGGGCTTGGATTTCATTGGGGAAATTCATCCCTCATCCTCAGGCCAACATAGATGGATCCTCACAGCCACAGACTAATTCACCAAATGGATTGAGGCCATCCCATGTAGATAGGAAAATGATTCAGTAATCATTCAGTTTTTGGAGAACAACATATTGTCCAGGTTTGGTTGCCCCAACAAGATAATAACAGACAACGCTGCTGCTTTTAGATCCAAGAAAATGGTGAATTTCTGCCACAAATTTCATATCACTTTGGGTCATTCCACCGCATACTACCCTCAAGGAAATGGCCTAGCTGAATCCTCAAATAAAAGCCTGATAAACATCATCAAGAAGGTGTCGGAAGAAAATAAGAATAATTGGCATAAGAATCTTGTGAATGCCTTATGGGCAGATAGACTAACAACCAAGAGATCCATTGGGGTCAGCCCATATGAGTTAGTTTATGGATTAGAAGCCAAATTTCCTTCATCACTAGGGGTTCCTGTTATGAAACTTCTTCAAGAAAGTCAAGCTGAGCCTAATGACATGCAAAGAAGGATCAATCAAATAATATGTTTGCAGCAAACCAGAGACCAAGTTTATAGCAGAGTACAAGTTCTCCAAGAAAAGTTAAAGAAAGCTTTTGATAGAAGGACTAAGGCTGAAGATTTCAGCATAGGTGACAAAGTCCTCAAGTGGGATTCAAGAAAGGAAGATAAAGGAAAACATGGAAAATTTGATTCTCTTTGGAGAGGACCATTTATTATCCAAGCAGTGCAAGGAAACAACACTTACTTCCTAAAAAATCTGGATGAAATGGACTTAAATGAAGGTCCTATCAATGGCAGGATGTTGAAGCATTATTTTGACTATTTTCCATGCACATAGTAGGGTCTGTTCTCATGTACATAATCAGTTGTATATATTTTCTTTCAGCATACAAATAGTTCAGTTCAAAAGATTGTTGTAAATAAGCAGAAAAAAGCTCTATATTCCAGAAATTCCACACAGGTGACAACCTCCAGTTTTGAAGTACAAAGAGAAAGTTTTCAAGTTTTGGTAGGAGCAGTCAAGGGCCAAGGAATTCTGACCTGCTGTTCTTGGTCTTTCAAAAGAAAAACCATCCCCAAGTGGAGCCACTGTTAGCTATCTATACCAATAGGTTTCATTTTTCATGATTGGCAGGGGAAGTGCCAATATGATCTACTTTGATGATACAAAGATCTCATATTTTTGTAGAGGAAGTATACCTACATTTGGTTGATGTTGCCCTACTTCAGAATGGGTGATCCAAAAGCCTAAGTTGGGTCATGCCATGTTTCAATTTTGGTTATAGATTAGAGAAAAAAACCTGTCCAAAAAGCTCAATCTTGGCAGGTAAAGTAGATAGGTAGAGAAAGAAGGTTCCCAACTGTTTAATTTGGGGCCTTGGAAGCAATAAGGGTAGCTTTAGATAGAAAATCAAAAGAAAGCCAAAGGAAAAGAAAAGGCACAAAAGGGTTTGCAAATTTAAGTGCACCCTCCTTGGAGTAACAAAAAATGCTAGGCAATAGAGTGGGTAGGCAGAGGGGGTTGCAGAAAGCATGGTTCATGGCATTTCATTGGCCTAAAAGCAAAGGTAAAAACATGGTGCCAGTACAAATGGCCTATTTGCAGCAGTCTAAATAGAAACTTAATGGAGCATGTCTAACTTCCAAATAACCCCCTATCACATTCATGACTAACATCCCTATGCCACCCATGTTCACAAAGAAAGTCAAAGTCTTTTGTTGGTTCTAGTCTCTTTAAGAGCCACATTTCTTGTGCAAGTGTTCTTTTCATTTTGATCTACTTCCTAAAAGCTAAATTGATTTCATATAAACAAAAATTAATATTCTACCCATCCTCATCCACCTTTCTCACTCATATTAACTACTAACCTATCACTATTTAACTCCCTATACCCCCTATTCCCCCTATTACTATGTAAAACTTGGCAAAAAACCCAAAAAATCTAAGTGTCCCCTCCCCCGAGCATTATAGCTCTATGCATGATTTTCAATGTCTTCAAGCGCTAAAAACATTTGAGCGCGACCCAAAGAGCGCCAAAAAATTAATCCGGGATTTGCTCGGATTAATTAGCCAAAAACCCGTTTTGTAAGTTAACCTTTGCAAATATCCATTTAATCCGTAACTCTGCAAAATAACCCAAAAACCCACTTTTGCTAATGTTTCCATTGGGCTCGCATTTCCAAAATATTAATATTTTATGTTGCCCCGCCTTCCATATCCTACTTGCAACTCATCAACTCGTCGACTGTTGGATCTGGGCTTTCCCATCCGACGGCCCACATGCATATCGGACGGGCCTTCATCACCGAAATATACCACCCGAGAAACTGTCAGAGGGTGACGTGAGGCCTCTGCCACGCGTCACCCTTACATTCTCTCGGGTCGCTCTCTGACAATACCGCGACCGTATAGAAGGCGGTCCGAGAAAACCCACTTACCGCTCTACTATACCGCTTGCCCACGCCAGCGCCACGCCTGCCCACGTCACTTCCACTCGGCACCCTGTCAGCGCCCTCACCTGCCAGCACTCCGACGTGTTCGCCGCCTGGGCAATCCCCGTGGACCGCCCACAGACTGCCACGTCACTTGTTGACGTCATGCTGACATCACCCGACCTTGACCCCACTTGATGACATCATGCTGACGTCATCCAAAATGCGCGCCGATACCCAAAAAGTCCATATTTTAGCTGATTTTCGCATTTTTTCTCACTTTTGCAAATTGAACTATTGCTCACCTCTACATGTAATTTATGACCACCTGTCGCCAACTTGCAAAAAATCAACCTGAAGGACGCTGCCACCACCCACCTGCCTACATTTGCGACCATTGCCGGCAATTCACGAGGTATTTACCAAAAGAATCCCCTCAGAAGCTTAGATTTGTCCATAATTCTCCAGAATTGAATTAAGAAGAGTAAGGCAACCTGCATTTACCAGCAAATTCCTGGTAAACCAGCACTCCTTCACAACTACAGGGTTGAAATTCGCTCACTGAACCGATATACAGTCACCTTTCCCTAAAATTCTCACTCTATCCACGCATTCGTGGACTAAAAACCTGAAAGGCATAATTCATCGGGAAAACAGAGTTGCCAGTCCCTATAGTCCCTCAATTAACTCTCTTTGAGCATTCTACACCATTGTCACCACAGTTGCCTCATTTACCCTTACCATTGGCTTTCCTTCTGCAAAATTAGCCCTCTGTGTTCTCCTGCCCACTAAAACTAGTTTCAGTACAAAGTCACAAGTACTACCCAACCATGGAAACACCAGTAGCCCTGAATGTTCAGCCTCTGAATGCCCCACACAGAGAGCTAGAGTGGAAGGCCCTGGGGGATAGAGATTACCAGATGTTAGACTGCACTTCCATGATCGCCAAATTCAATATTCACCTGTTGAATGAGTTAAAGGCCCAATATCTCAGTGGGGTTGATACCTTAGGAATTTGGGACTCCAACATACCCATTTACAACCTTCCTCAAGTCAATGTCCTCCCAGACTTGATAAATCAATGTCAGTCTAGCTATGACCCCTGTCAGAGAGATGTTCTCAGCCCCTCAAGCTCAGTATTGTTCCATATCACCCCTGAGACCATCAATGAAATGCTGCACTTTCACACTACAAATCCCTTAACTCCTCTCTCCATCCATGACTTGATAACGAAAGGGGGCAAGTTGTCCAGTGCTGAGGTTGCCAGGATTAGTCAGTTGTTTATCCAGCCACAATTTGAAGCTATGAGCACGACCCTTCCTATAGCTTATCAATATCTTAATGAGCTGGGCAAAATGCTGGTGGATTTGATCAGTTACATCCTGGGTTATGGGACATATGAGGATGTTGATGAAACCATTATGGCCATGTTGTCCATTTTCTCCCCTGGAATGCCTCCTGCTATGCATTATGATTTTGCCACATTCATTGCCAATAAGATTCATGAGAAATTGATGAATCTAGAAAGGGAAAAGGTGTTTAAATACACCAGGTACATATATCATTTATTCTTGTTTTATCAGCCTGATGCCTTCCCTGTCCCTCTCAAGAAGCTAGATGCCCAGGGAAGCCCAAGGTCTGTTGTGTTTTGGTCTCCAATCTGTCATCTTTTAGCCTATTCACCTTACACCCATTGTGAATTCATTGACCTTTTCATCCATCCAGCTATGACCTTGTTATTGGGTGTCCCTCCTCCCAGATTGACAGAGGAAATGCAAAGAATCCTGCACCTCTCAAAGGCCTACAGCATTGGTGATTGGTACTTTTACCAACACCACACAGTAATCAGAATATATGGCTGCGAGTTGAGTCCTTATAGGCTGCCAAGATATGTCCCTATGAGACTCTTTGCCATAGAGTACTTTAGGTAGTTTGGAAATGCAGACTTTGTCCATTTCCAAAGCAAAAATAAGAAGGTGCAGCTAAAGGTGAGAATTCAGCTAGGCCCTTTTCTGTACAATAAAAGGGAGGAAGGATGGAAGGAAGATGACCTAATCCTAGAGGCCCTCAAACTGCAAACCAACTTCAAATGGGTGCCTTATGACCCTAATCATTTCATTTCCCTTAGGAGGATAAAGTACAAATTGGGTGGCTATGCTCATGTGAAACTGCCTCATATTGAGCAGTATGCCAATACTCTAAGCTGGAAAGAAGGTACCCTAGAGGAGACAGTTGGTAGGGAACAAATGAGATAAAGAGAGGCAAGGAATCTTGAAAAAGAGGCTGACTTGGAAACTTGTGGGCATGTTTCCTCTTCATACCAAAAGCAACTTGGAGCAACTGCCTCATCTTCTACAACCCAGCAGCAAGCAGCCGGAACGGCTCAACAGGAATCGAGCAGGGATAAGGGCAAGCAGATCGAGCAGGAACAGTCACCTCCTAGGACAGAGTAGCAAACAGAAAAACAAGTAGAAAAGGAGGTTGAACAGCAAGAAGAACATCAAGAAAAGGGGCAACCTATGCAGCAAGAGCAAATGGCTGAAGCCCCAACACCTACTGAGCAACAGGCTCAAGAGAATATGCCTTCTGGGCAAGAAAAGACAGTGGAGGCCTCAATGCTTCAAACTCCACAAAAGGAGGAAAAGGGAAAGAAGAGAGACAGAGTGTAGGAGACTCCCCTCACCACGTCCACAAATCAAGGGGAGAAGAGACAGAGACTGAATCCCCTCTCTGAGGAAGAAACGCCTATGGGGCAATCATTGGGAATGGACCCACCAAGTATGGAGGCATCTGCCAGTTCCTTTCAGCAGGAACAAGAGAGAACCATTGGAGGAGAGGTCAGCTCCTCAAGTTATCAAAGGAGAGCAGAGGCAGGCATCAAGCAATAATTTATTGATATCAAGAGGAGAAATGAGTCACTCAAGCTCCAAATCTACAACCAGTTGCTGATGATGGCCCCTACCAATCAACAAAGGCTTATGTCAGCCTATGACATCACAGAAGGAAAAATGACCATGAGTCATTTCATGCCCACCATGTTGCAGCCACAGTCAGTTGCAGACTATATAAGAACCAACCTTGATGTTCTTGCAAAGGACATCCACCCTATGGACCAAATAGAGCTTCACAAGCAAACGGGTGAGATGGTCTATGCAACATTGGCAGACAAAACAATGTTGGCTAATAGGTTGGAAAACAGCCTAAATAATACAGCTTCCCAACTTGAGTTGGAGAAAGCATCCTCTCAGGCCAAAGACAACAGGATCAAGTCTTTGGAGGACATAATTATAGAGCATGGGCATGACCCCAAGGATCCAAAGGCCATACAATCACTGCTGAAGATAAGAGATGCAGACCTTGCAGCCCTAAGAAAGAAGGTGAAGCTCCCAGCAACCATTCACCCCCTAACAGAAGAGGTTTCTCAGCAGAGGCAGGACTAAGAGGTAGATACATTGCTGGTAACACTGCACAAACAGTTAGTGCAGACAGAATGGAAGCTGGAGGACACAGAGGCTGCACTACAGGCAACCCTATAGCAGAAAGAAGGAGGCCAAACTTCTCAGCCCCCTCTAGAGGTTATAAACCTTGAGGAGCCCCCAAAGACTACTGCTCCCCCCACAGAACATGCAGCGCCATCAACATCAACAGCAATACCAGCACCAAATTCAGAGCAGGCTCCGAGCCTTGATATGCAGAAATTGATGAGAGAGGTCCAGGCCCTCGAAGCCCAAATGACAAAACTGAATGGAGCCAAGGAGAATTTGGCTAAGCTGAATGAAAAATATGACAAATCCAAGCAGAATGTGGCTGAGAAAGGGAGAGAAATAAAATCCCTCAAAGAGAAGATAAAGGAGCTGGAGAAAGAGCTCACCCTTGACAAAGTGGTGGCTGAGATCAGGACAGTTTTGTGGACCCACATTGGCCAATCAATAACGGATCAGTGGCAATATATTGAGACCATCCACGAGCAAATGGAGCTCATAGGCAAAGCACAAAGGGAAGTCCATAGAGCCAGGGCATCTCTAGGCAGTATGCCTGAGATAGCCAGCAGGATGATCAATGTGCTAAATAACCGGACAGGTCCTCAGCTGGCAGCAATTGGGATTTCCAACAGAACAGAAACTATCCAGCTGATAAAGAGGGTCCTCACATTGAAAAGCCTGGTGCAGACATTGGATAGAAGAATCCAGGACATGCAAACAGAGGTCAACAAATTCATGGACAAGTTTGCAGCATTACAGGGCAGAGGTCTTCCTAGCTTGCTGAACAGTGCAGGGAGACTGCTATCACATGAGGTCTATGCAAAAAGGGTGAACACATTTTCCACCAATCAGATCAGTCAAGGAGCAAGCACCTCACAGGTAACAGGGCTAGCATCTGGGCAAAGTCTCTATGACAAAATAGAGAACTTGTTTTTTATCATGAATGAGATCAGCCATTTGTTTGAAGTGCCTCCTAACTTCTACAAATACACAGAGGCAGATGAGACTTTAGATGCAATTTTGAGGCATCAATTGCCTACACAGGAATGGTGGACCTCAATGATACAGTTATTATTATAAGCAGGAGGTTTTCATCAAAGTTTTGGCATTGAAATATATAAGTCATCATATTCAGAAAGTATGATGCATACACTATGACTGGAAAAGGTGGAATGAGCCAACTCAGTAGGAAGATTCGGCCACCAAAAGCAACAATGATAGCTACAGGTAATGGGGCCGAGAAAGCTACAGCATGGCAGAGTATAAAGACACATCATTCAGCATTAAAGCAGAACGCTCAACCGACTCAGTCTCCTCCATAGGTCAAGAAGAGTCCTGACAGCATTAAAGATCATTTATCTTACATTTAGAGTAGCAATAACTTTCTTATCTTCTATTTTGTAAAGTTGGTGAGCATAGTTAATCCATCAACTGACTCAGCATTCAGATATTTTGTAAAACCTATTGTATATATTCCCCCTCGCATAAACTTTCAAGGGGTGGGTTTTTGTTGTTCTCTTATGAAGAAATGACAACTCGGCTGTAACTTCAGAAGGATGATATAAATAAAGCTTGAAGTTTTACAGGAACTGAGTCTTATTGGTGCATGCTGTGTTGGAACCATTGAATGCTACAGGATTCTAGTGCTATGGCTTAATATAATAAGTGTTTCTCTATCTCTCTAAATGTTCTGTTATTTGTTTTAGCTCATGACTCTCATATGTTGTTCTAAATCTAGGAAAGAAAGAAAAAGAATAGCTCAGGATTTGTCCATGGAGACACCCTGATCTCAATCTATCTTCACTATAAA
This sequence comes from Pinus taeda, assembly GCA_000404065.3. Taxonomy (NCBI): domain Eukaryota; kingdom Viridiplantae; phylum Streptophyta; class Pinopsida; order Pinales; family Pinaceae; genus Pinus; species Pinus taeda. The sequence goes on along the minus strand of APFE030150727.1, from coordinate 40,233 downwards.
TGTTTTCTATAACTTCAGCTGTTTAAATTGGAATTCTTAACTGCTCCAATAAGCCCTGAATGTCTCACAGTCACTATTCAGTAATTCATTTATGCTACTAAGTAGAAATTGTTGTTCAAATTGGTATCGCACTGTCTGTAACTTCACTTCCCATTGTTTCACTCACTAATCGGAAAAATATATTAAGAATAGCCATCTAGCCTTGCAGTAAAACTTTCTCCATCACAGGCACCAGAACTATCTCACATTTCTGACTCTATATGCCCAATGGATTAGCATCTTCTACACACTTCATGCCCTTCTTACAACAACAATTCACCAACCAAAGTCTCAAATAGAAAACTAAAACTCTTAACTAGCCTAAAATCTTCACAACTCATAACTGAAACTTAAAGAGAGAGCCCTCTCTGATTATAGGTAGGCTAGGACCTATAATCCAAAGCTTGGTTAGTGGTTACCCCGGGCGTATTCCCTTGGGAGTCATAGGGAACAACTTGGGTGTTAATAGATCCTTCATCTTAGAGATCCAGAGGCTGGAATTTTGTATCTTGCAAGGAAGTATTGTTGGTTTCTTTGTGGAATATCATAGTGTTGGGTGATCTAGCTTTTCATGAGGTGAAGAAGGGCTTTCATGCTGTGAGGATGGCACTGGGTCAGATCAATGGGTTGTAATCCTCTCTTCTACTACTTCTATCAATAAAGCTATTTGAATTTTCATTTGTATTCTTGTATATCTCTAATTGTATTGATATATGCATTTGTATGGTTAATATATATCTGATCCTATATTGTTTATGGTTATAGATCTCTATGTTTTGATGGTATTATGTTGTTTTGACTCTACAGGTGTTCTTTGAAGCGGGACAAGTGAGGAAGGAGTGGCAAAGATATGTCAAAAGGGAGAGGAACAAGCAAGGAGCCAAGCGAAACACTGAGGTTGGTACTCTCTGCTTCTCTCTCATCCATGTTTCATAAAGGAAAACACAAGTGACTTTAGTTTGTGTGTTTCTAAGATAGCTACCCATCTTAGTGGGACTAGTAGCTCTCAATGGACACTAGTTTTCCCAATAACACCTCCCCCTTAATTAAAGGTTTCTAGTTGTTCTCTACCCATTGCCTAACAGTTCTAGGTGAAGGCCATAGTCCCATAAACTGACCTACCAACCCAAGATCTTCTCGACGAATCGAGAGGTAAGAAATCTATGTGGCTTTGGACCTTTATCCACCATTGAGATTGTTACTTGTGGATCCATGCATGGTTGAGAGGTCAAATTGACCATTGCTGACCCCTAACTAGGGTGGAGTCCTATTCGCTTGTGAAAAAGTCTCAATCTTCAATCTATCTAACAAGGGCGAAGTAGAGTCAAAGAAGAGGACAGAGGCCTCGTTGGGGTGGTCACAGTCAGTTACATATCTAATAGAGTCCAAGGTGACTACTAGCAGAGACTAATAGTCTGAAACAGTGAATCATATTTTTATAAAATATTAGTTAACATGAATATCTGTAATTCTTTATTATTTTAAAAAATGAATTTTTATTAATTTGAAAAGTAAATTCTTATTATTTTGAAATGATAAAAATATTTATATTATCTCAGAGTAATTCTCACTTTATCGTCCATTCGATAAACAAATAATAATTGATCATACGTATTTGATAAACAATATAAATAATAATCCATAACCATCATTGGAAGAGAAATAATTAAATGTGTTAGATTTTGGACGAATCCATTGGATAAGTATTTACCAGCTAAGTGATTTAATTATCTATATATATATTATTTTAATTTATATATATTTATTTATATATATAATTATTAGTATGGCATAAAAAAGTAATTTTGATGTGTAAAATGAAATTATTTCTAAATAAATATCTGTCACTCAAATTAAAATTATGTTTTCACAAAATTGCAAATTGATATACTAAAGTGGAAAAATTAATTGTCTACTAAGATGCAAGGATTTGCATATATTTTGGTGGATAGTAACTACTAGTAAGTCTGCACATTTACATTTTTATTCCTACTTATTAAAGTGATAAAGACAACAGGGTGGACAGCAACTCTTGGTATGTATATTCAAAAAACAACATGGTGGGCAGTAACTCTTGGTAACTATATTCATTTACATCTAGTTTTATCCATTTAATATGTTATTTAAGTGAGTATGATCTATTTTAAGAGATTTTAATTTTGTTGGGTCTTTTATGAAGCTTAACAATACAAGATCACTACAAAAAGTATCTAAAAATCATGGCATAGATATTGTAACTACATCAAAAAATTATGGTATGAAAATTTGAAGCAGTCATCACATGGCATTGTATTGTGCAAAGAATACAATAATACCTTCAAGTTACGGTCCAATCAATTTTTTCAATTTGTTTTTGTTCTGTGCAATTGTGTCAATGAAGTGGTAGAATGATATAATTTTTTTAAAAACCCTATATTTTATTTAAAATTGTCTTTGTTTCTGTAGATGGATCAATGATGTGGCAGAATTCTATATAATTTTGAGAAATCAAAGATGATCAGTTTATTTATCTATTACTAATTTAATGATTATCAAATAATAAATAGTATAATTTAATGAAATGGCATAGATGTGGAGTAGGTGAGCAGTTAGAAATGGCATGGATTCTCTGTATGGGAACTTTGATCTAGTTCAGGTAATTGTAGGTGTTTTCATTGTTAAAATAAATATATTGTGGTTGTATGGAGAATTTTATCTAGTGAATTTGGTGATAGTGGTTGTTTTTTCTTTGTGAATGTTTATTAGTTATTTAGTTATGTAAATGTTTATTGGTTATTTAGCTATGTGAGTTGTAGCTATGTTTGTATAAAATAGTGTTATGTGAGTTGTAGCTATGTTTGTATAAAATAGTGTTGTCTAATTATTATATGTTTTGGAGTTATTATTAGAAATTCAGTGAAATATTTTTTTGTCAAATCATTGATTTTTTGTTATTTATAATGTGTTTTTGACTACATATATGAATTTAACAGCCTGAAAATTTATAATGAGTTTTTGAATACATATATGAATTTAGCAGCCTGAAAAATATCTGGGTCAATCAGATTGTGGATGGTTCACAGCTCAAACTTGTGATTTAGAACAAACCTTTGCTAGATTCTAGACAAGAACAAATTAGAAGAAAATATGTCAAAAAAACACCTCCAAAACATTTCTAAAAAAACATGCCAAAAAATTCTAGAAAAATATGCCAGAAAACTCTATATAAAATCCACGGCTTACAAAATCAAAATAAACCTCCATTAACAAACAAATCCTTATATTCTTTGAAATATAATAACAATCCATAACTTAATATGATATTACAATCAAAATAAACCTCTAAAAATACAAACCCTTATATTCTTTAAAAATAAACCTCTAAAAATACAAACCCTTATATTCTTTAAAATATAGTGACAGTGCATAGATTAGTATCATATGACCACCTTAATGCTTCAAACCATGAAAGTTAGATCAAACCATGAATGTTACATTTCTACTTCAAGGTTACATTTCTACTTCAACTTGTATAGGATGTCACAGAACATCTTAACAGGAACAGCACATATCCATAATCCAACATTTTAACAATTCCAGAATACATAAACAAGAATACCATTAAGAATGATGGATATCCAGAGTATCCCCATCCCAATACTATTAAGAATGATAGATATCTAGAGTATACCCGTCCTAAAATTTTGCTCACTCTTCCATGCCAAGATTCATGGTCTCTGAACAGGTTTCGGACATCATTGCGCCCCTAACAGTCTTACAACTAAGAGCATGGTCTAAAAACCAATTTAAAACTTTAGTTGTGATTGCTTTGGTGTTTCTACCCTTGATGAAGTAGTGAGGAGTCTTAACTGGGTCTTCCCATAAGGTCGTTCTGGAGGAATGCTCTTCGACTTCTGTTTCCCTGATTGTCTCCAGGCTAAGAACCAGGCATGGCCTGTAAGGCCTGGCTATCTCACATGCTTGGGATAGCTGGTATGGAATTATGGGATGAACCTGTGACGAGCTCTCCCTGATGCAGCTTTTCTTCTTCCAGAATCGATTTAGTAAACCCTTCAATAGAGACTTGGATTTGCCCCCATTTTTCTTCATTCCGTTTGCAGCCATCTCTGATCTCTCTGTGTTTCTGCCTCTGTTGCAGGACCGGAAGCAGATGTGAATGAAAAAATGTGTGGCAGAGAGAAAAGCAGAAGTAGTTTGATATAGCAGAAGATAGCTAGCTACCAACAGTCCCTGATATTAATTGTATAAGACATTCATGTCATGCTTGTGATTTGTTGTCTGTATTGTGTCAGGGAATCCTAGTTGAGTCCCTACCATGTGGGCTTCCACCCAGAGCATGATCTCTTCCACAAGCCAAGATATTGAACTTTACAAACAGATTCCAAATCTGCAAGATTCTTCACAAGCTGATTTGGGTAATCTAAACTAGATTCAGGTCTTTTGCTTAGATTTTCTTAATAAAGTGTGATTCTCCAATGACTACATCACGATGTTGACACGTGTAAAAACATTGGTTTCTCTGAAAAACCAATCAGTGCTCGACATGCATGTAAATTGGAACACACCTAATATCTCAAAAGTCTCACACTGAACGCCATTTCGGTATAAATCTTCAAAATAATTTCTGCATTTTGTCGTGTTCCCTAGCCACTATCACTTGAACCGTCGGTGACCAGTTAAAGTGTACGCAGTGACCAGTAGTGTACTCTACAATGACAACCAGATGCAATGTGGCACGGACATTGCAATTTCTATGTAACCACCAGATACTGTTATTTACTGGATTTCTCTGACAGTGAGGTTCAAGCTGCTGGTCTACATGTGTGATCGTCTCACTCGCTTATATAATGTTTCTATGTTAGATGCTGCTGGACGGAGGTGCAACATGGCTCCTGTTATTTGCTTTTCATGTTTTGTCTTTGAACCTTGCGAGAATCAAATGTGTACCTCATTAAAATCCCATATACCTATATAATAATTGAAATTAAACTAATAATAATAATGAATTGGTACGTTAAAGTAATTTAGAGATGTTTGATTTATATATTATAATAACTGTAAATTGGTATGATAAAGTAATTAAGAGAGGTTTATTAGAATTAGACATATTTTTTGAAATTAAATCTCATTAGATAAATAGAACAAATTATGCTTTCACTCACTTAAACTACTAACCAAAGGAATGATTGTATCCAGAAGCAAGCTCTCTACCCTAGTATGAAAAATATGACATAAGGTTATGTTATGTTATACAAACATTTTGACTCAAGCATAATACATAACAATAAAAATAAAAAATAAAAAATAAATAAAATATAAAAATAAAATTAACAATCATAATTATTACTTAAAACATTTTGACTACATCAAATTAAATTAAATAAATTTATCGTTATAATTATCAATTATTAATAACTAAACCACTCTAGATTCATCTTAACTTTGTATCTACCAAGCGCCAAGAGAGATAAAAAGAAAAAAAAATCAATTTAAAAGAGGTTTGCACCTCAAGAGATTTGATCCCTCTCAGCCCTTGGTAGATCTTGAGTTAAGATGAATCTAGGGTGGTTAAAAAAAATACATAGTTATGTATGAATTGCAAACATAGAGCTTTGACACCCTTTATCTTGCCAAATGAGTGATTTAAAGTAACAATGACCATACATGGTTGTATATGGATTGCACTAGTATTGTTATGTTTTAGCAACATTCTCTTACCAAAGGAATGATTTGAGGTGTCAAAGACTTTATCAATTTGTCTTAGATGCTAGTGAATTAGAAGATTATTACTCATTTTGATAACATGTTGTATTTGAACAATTGTCATTGTAGTGGTTTTTGTTATTTTTTTTGGATTGGATATTAAATAATATTAAAATTAACACGCAAAAGTTGATTTATTAGTGCAGCCATAATTAGAATGCTTACCACAAGATACATATCACATTGCCTAGGTTAAAATAGATCATAATTATTAGCTAAACTAGCAATTGCACCACATGTTGCAAAGGAAACATCGTAAGGCGGTAGCATAGCAAAGAGTAGCATAGAAGATAAAAGTACAAGTGTTATGCAATTTTGCTTATTTACTAGCATTTATGTGAGAAAAACTTTGAAATATTTCTTAAGAAATTTGTTCAATTAGTGTTACCTTAGTTTGTGTGAGTTTCTTCACGTTAATTAAATTTATATTGTATTAGATATCATGTCAATCCCTTATTTTTCACATTGGAAACAATGTAAGTAATACTTAATTAAATTCATCCATACTACTAGGCTCTAACAATGCAAATTGTGGATTTTTCCATTGCTGCCTCCTAAGGCATTTACTCCCATGGCTTTGAAAGATGTCTTCTACATTAAAGATGCCATCAAAGAAATAGAAAAAACAGAGTAAAGCATGCAAATGGAGAGGAAAAAAATTGGCTAAAGGTGAGTACAAATAATGAACATGAAGCTAAAATGCAAGCTCTCGTTCACTCCTAGTATCAGTGGGAATATATAAAGTAGAATGAGTCTTAGGCCTTATTTCCTCCAGCTGTTGGATGACAACCTTAATATCTGCTCTCATCGATGGACAAGGTGCACATCAACCCATGGCAAGTTGAAGTGCTCAAAGTAATCCATCATCTACAATACTTCTCAACCCCCTCAAGATATTATCATCCAACAGATCCAACGTAGTCTCCTCCAATACAACAATGTTTAGAATAGAAGGAAAATCCACAAATTCATCAGAGCTCTCATTCTTGTCGTCTTTCTTGCTAATGAGTATTTAAAACAAGAGAATGCCAAAGTTATATATATATCTATCTTGGTATTAGTCCTCTTCATCTTGTGGAGCTTATGAGCCTTGTGGCCTTCAAGTGTAGTTGCATTCATCATCTAAGCAACATATGACAAAGTCATTAATTGGTCTATACTATAATCGGTCAGATGTGACACATAGTTTTCATTGACCAAAATATTCTTGGATTTGAGATTGCCATGAATTATGGGTGTTTCAATCCCAGTGTGAAGGCCAGAAAGTCCTCTTGTTGCTCTAAGAACAAACTTGTGTCTACGATCCCAGCTCAAATAAGGCCTCCCACCTTGAGCATCTACAAATCAAGGATCTTTTTGCATTAGTAAGACAAAGTAAGGACCCAATCCATAGACCTACAAGATGAGGATTTCCCTAAAGAAATAAGAGAGGATTGGAAATACTTCATATTGAATCTAGAGCCTAACTTATGCATATTTGATATGTAGAACTCTTGTGCATTCTTCAATTTTTTTGAATATTTGGTTAGACCGTGGCCTCTTGAATATTATTATTGTAATGTGAACCTCAATTTGCAAGTGGAAAAGTGGATATCCTATGAATTGAGGATATAATCTAATCAATTTTCCTATTTTTGGAGAAGAAACAAAAGACAAAAGAGAAAATATTCCTTAGCCTTGGGTTTCAAATTGACAACTTACCATGAAGAAGATCATCAAAGTTTCCTTTCTTCTGATAATTATATACAAGAAGCTTCTCTCTTGTTCCTTCATGAAATACTATGAGGACTATATTTTCATGTCAAAGGAGACCCAAATCCTTAATTACATGCATGAGTTATTTTTGGTCCTTGTAAGTCCCTTCCCTAAGAAGCCTCAGAGAAATAGTTCCTCCTTGGCTTTGTAGACAGTGTCGTATCTAGTCTTACCCAGTACTTGACCTATTGCATTTAGCACATCCTCCACCATGAGATTCTCCCCACCTTCAAAAAACACCAATCTACCCTCCCTTGTTTCTTCATCTTCTAATTCATTCAAAGAAGGGTCCACTCCTCCTTCCATCACTTTCATATTGTGGGAACTTCCAATGCTTATCAATAAGGACATGCATGCAATAATGGTTATCATAAATGAAATTATAATTCTTGCAACTACCCGAGGGCTTAGTCTAGAATGCCTCTGAACTTGAGTTCTACACAAGGTGAGGAGGCCCACAAAAATTGTTTCCTGCAAATGACTCATTGCCAAAATTCTGTGAAAACACCGAAATGGGTCCACTGAGATTGTTAAGAGACAAATTCAAACTTGATAAATTGATTTGGACAAGAGATTTAGGTATTGTACCAAACAAAGAGTTATTTCTCAGACCCAACTCTTGCAAGCCATGAAACTGTCTAAGAACCAGAGGCACGAGCCGTTGAAATTATTGCATGTAACATTAGGCAGAGCGGGATATAGTCTGTAACCACTCAAATCATTATCATCTAGAAGAATATCCACAAGCTACCCATAAAGATTCCATACTGAAGGAAGAATGTTTCCATTCAGCTTTTCCTTAAGAATGAAACAGTTAGAAACCTAACACTATTCCCAAGATCTAAAGGTGTATTTTCTATGAACATATGAACATCACAACTATGTTAACATTCCTATAAATTTCAAGAGTCAAACAGTAGACACATAGACACAGGAATATTAAGGCTTCATAAAGGAGAATATCGATAAAAAGGAAACATTTACCAACTAAAAAAATTACTCTAGGGAAATCATGACAAAAAAAAAGAACATGCACATTAAGTTTCACCAAAAAGGGTAAATTAACATCAATGTAATAAATATACATCTTATTCGCATTGAGAGATGCATATTGCAAATAAAGATTGCTCAAGCATGATAACATCAACGATGCATCAATACACTATTATATACAATCAATATCAACATCAAATAGGTTAATTTAGGTATGAGATTTGAATGGTCCCAAAAAAAAGCATTCAATGTTATAGGATATCGGTTTGAAGTCTAGAATAAAATATGAATGACCATTCCGTAGGTCAAACACTTATAAAGAAATGAATAATTTCTGTTGATTTTTCTAAACTAATACGCCTTTGGATTTACTCTACCTCCTCATTGACATAAAAGGATGGACATCATTAATGACATTATCAAAGAGTTCGGAGGGCCTACAATAAGCTGACTTACACACAGTTGGCAGTGGTGACAAATTTTGTAAATCTTTAGAATCAACATCTAGCTGAAATTGCAAAGAAGGTCCAGAGTTTAAATGGTGCCAATAATGTTAGAATAAAAGCCGTCATTGATCCCTATCTAATTGTAGGCTTCACCATCCAATATGGACCAACTCTATCCAATAATAAAGACATGAGTGTGAAGACTATGTTGGAGCAATTGGCGAGTCAAATTGGGTATAAAAAAAGAATTAAAAATGTATGAATCTTAGATGTTTGTGTATCCTTGACGAAAAAATGAATCCAATCGTTTTCATTGTTCTAAGTACTATTTAATTGCTAGAACTATTTATGAACTAGCTTGTAGAAGTGTCTGAGGCTATAGTTCTTGTTGTCCTATTGTTTCCATTTGAATTTTGTTATCCTGCAGCAAACATTTGGATTGGAAAATGCCATAATAATTTATGTGTTGGAATACATCCACTACCTACTTTGACTCCAAAGTTGGAGGGCTCACTAACAAAAACAATAAGGAAAAAAAAGTGTGTCAAGAAAGTTGAAGGTCGTTGTTGGATGAAAAATATGGAGGAGATACATAAACCAAAGGCATGGATCTACACAAGCCTTTATTATCTAGATTATTAATAATTCATGTTCATTTGAAAATATTTCATGAAAAAATCAAGGTTGAGTACAGGTTATTGGCACTGTGGATTTGTATTGAACAATGCTTTAAAGGAAAATATCAACATCACAACCCTTATAGATATCCCACATGTTTAGAGATGAAATTGAAAAAAAAATGTTGAAGTTATCAAAGATGGGTCACACTGTCCCTCTCAAGAGTCCATTTGCATCACCTATGGTGTTAATTAGGAAGGGTGGGTCATTTAGATTGATCATTGATTTTTGAGATATTAGCTAGAGGACTATCAAGAATAGATATCATATTCCAAGGATTGGTGAGTTGTTACAGTTGCATGATGCCATTATATTCACCAAGATAACTCCAATAAAAAACTAATGAATTTCTGTTTTGAAATAAATTATGTTTGAAATTATTATTCAGCCAGAAATGTAGTATTTTATGGGAAAAAATCCTTGTAATTAATTGTTGGCCATTTCTGAAAATAAAATTGTTGAAAGTGTTATAGAAGTGGTAACTGACCTCAAGGTGGGTTGGTTCCCTTCCTATACTCGCTGGAGAATGCAAAGAATGCACGTACTGTAAGTCGGAAGAGAGAAACATGTGTGCCTTGCTAAGAATTGACACTGAAAGAGGAGTTATGATGAGTGATGGAATTCAAGGTTTCCCATTAATGGGAAGCCAATTTACCACTTCCTAGGTATGTCCACTTTCAGTGAGGACATTGTCAAACATGTCAGTTTTGTTGCCAAATTAATCACAAGGCACCTCTTGACAAAGTGTGTGTTTTAAGTTGTGGTGTCTCTACAAGTAATTTACTTCTAGATATTTTTTCTAATCATTTGTTTTTCATTTTAAATTATTTTCATGTACATATCAACCATGAGAAGTATCAAGGACTATAACTATCCATATTCACTAAGCAGTTACATATATTGTCTAGAAAATCCAAAGTAGATTGGCCTTTGTAGATGACAATACCTATACTTTTATGAAAAGGGACTACAAGAGATCACTTATGATTATGTCAATATGATATTAAAAGTTACCTTCTAGGGTCTCTCAAACAATTTTTTCTGTGTTTCATCTAATAGTGCATTCAGATGTACCCTTCGAATTGGCAACAACCATTTCTTCCCTTGCACCTTGTTCATTACCAAAGTCAGCTATTAGTGCATTACCTCCTTCAGCATACCAAAATTCTATCTGGACTATGCAATGTAGATATTCCTTCAAGCATCACACATAAGAAAAAGTACAAACACATTAAAAATCAACTTTACAAGAAAGTTGTCTTGACAGTTAAACAAATGCAATCATTGACAACAAAATAGTTACTTCCTTACAATCAACATGGCATCCAAATTTCTCAATGTTGGAAGATTCATATGAATGTCGGACCAAGGCCTATAACCATATATTTTTCAGCCCTAAATCTTTTAAACAATTAGAATATTATACATTGCATATTTTTTTACCATTCTAAATTCTTAGTAGTTTTGAGGTTAAGCCATCTTCCCCATCTATATTATCCATTAGCTTTTTTCTTTAAGTGGCAATTCAATTTTATTCGTAATAAAATGTCTACTACTGCTTGGTTATAGGGTCACATTGATATCTTTCCAAACATTTTCAAACATGAAGTAGCTAGGTATCCACTCCATTTTAACACACAAAATTTTGTTTTCAAATAAAATTATGTTTGAAATTAATTATTCGATGAGAAGTGTAGTATTTTAATGGAAAATTTTCCTTGTGATTAATTGCTAGTCATTTTTGAACATAGAATTGTTGAGAGTGTTGGAGAAGTGTTAAATAACCTCAAGGTGGATGTTATCACAAAATATTAATCATCTAGCCATAATTTACTAGATGGGTCGAAGTACACCATGTAGGGCCAATTTACCATAGTAAAATTGCTTTCACTGTGAGAAATTACTTAATAAACCACATTTGTTAATTCATTTATAACTAAACCCATGAACAATGATTAAATAAATCACTATCTATTTAATTACCTTCTAGGAATAATTAATTATACCATTGTTTAATTAATATTCCTTGTCACATTTGACCCAATTATGAGAAGTTAATAGATAATCCATTAATTATCTTATTTTTCTCTAGGAATAATTAATTAATCACTAATTAGTTATTATTCCTTGTCAAGTTTGACCAAATCCCTTAAGAATAATTAAATAAATCATGATTTGTTTATTATTCATTAACCATATTTCTTGAGATGATAAATAAATCATTTATTTATTTATTATTTCTAAATAAAAGTTTAAATACTTTTTCCCTCCAAACCAAATATAATAAAATATTCCAAATGGTTTATTCTAGAATTGGGTTAATAATATTTTATTATTGCTCATTATTCGAGGATAACCTAATATTTTGTTAGAAATAGAAGGGTTTTCCATTCATTATTCACTTTTGATTATTTTCATTGTTGGACTCACTGTTGCAGCTTTGATTATTATCACTATCGCGCACCATCTTCTATTTCATTTGAGTTATCATTGAGCTCAAACATTTTGTTTGTTGGGTTTTACACATTATAGAGGAGAGAGATTCTACAAAAGTTGAAGACATTGAGGATAGCCAAGAACCCATCCCATAGAGGGGGACTGGTAACATTATTTGTTCCCTTCGCCAGTGTTATTATATAAAATATATTCTTTATATATCTGGTTTTCGTTGGATTATTGGAGTTATTTGTGCTTATTTTACTATTCCATTTTACTATTTAACTACGACTGTGGCATAGATGAGGGCTTTGGTGGGTTTTTTTCTATCATTTGTTATAGATCTACATTGTTTAATGACCATTTCTATTGTTAGGGTTGTTTTTCATCCATAACCTAAAGTAGTTTCTTTTCGTATAGATTTGAGAATGACTCTACATAAAATATTAGTGACTCCACTGCGTTTTTAATTCTAATCCAAAAACCTGGGTGACTTTCAGTTTTCAGCTTAGGGTTTTTCTTTTTCGGTCTCTTACTATTGTTTACTAGCATTCTAACCTTATATCAGTCAAATTTCTAACCTCCGTAAGTTTTTTTGTCATTTCCACTGGTCACAGGAAGCAGCTACAACAAAGACAACAAATTTTCAGGGACTCGCTGCCTGAGAACTGAGCAGAAATCATAGTTTTCTGCCCCAAAAGTGTGATCTGGAGGTCTAGAGTGCATTTTCTAGCCCAAAAACTGTGATATCCCCCTAAACAGGTCAGTACCTATAATTTTAGGGTTTCTGGGAACTTTTCTGATCTATTTCTGGGTTTTTCCAAGAGGTGTCTGCTAGGTTGATTGACCACTTCCTTAGCCTGCTTAGGCCTTGATATACTCTGTTGCACTAGTCGAAGTGGAATTTACCCCCTTAGGGCTTCTAGTACACTTTCACCTTTATAGGAGGATTTTAGCTGAGTAAGAAGTCTGAGTTTTTGTAGAGATTTCATCCATATTTTCTAGATATGTACCTTCCTTGTTTAGTCAATTTAATGTTCTTAAGTTGTAAGAATAAATGATCAACCTGGGAAAATAAATTGATGAAGTACAAGTGTAGTGTATGCGAAAGAAGTTACTTATGTCGTTAATGTGTTTATGTTATGGTTAATGCCTAAATCTAGAATCAGGATGGAGATGATGTTACTATCTATATTAGAGTATTATCTTTGAGATTTGTTAATTGATTATTCTAAAATTAGTCCTAATTCCATTGAGCTTTGTAGAATGGTTGAGTAATGGTTTCACTCTCTTCAATGAATCTACTCAATTAAATTGTTTTTAATTATTTTTGGATTTTATGTTGCAGCTAAACAAGGCTAGTTATGAAAGCATGGAATGATGTGAAGGAGATCCTACTTTATCGAATTGGAAAATGAAAGATGCTTGAATTCAATTTCTAAGAAAAGACTGTCACTCTTAACTACTGCAACTTCTTTCAATGCAAAAGTAAAACAAGAGCAGGATTTTTAAGCTGTGAAATAACTAAACTATGAAACAAAATGACTAAATTATACTGGGTACTTGTCATGCCATATGGATCTCTGTTGCTAAACTTGGCTAGTTTTTTGGAAGGCCTTTTGTCTTATTTCATCAAGCTCATTGATTTGTCCCATCCTTTGCTTTTGTGCTTCTGATAAGTCAAGATCCAATTGGACAACTGTTTTATAGGTATGGATCTAGAATTCTATTGGAAGTAAGACCTTCTTCCCATAAAAAAATTCATAGGGAGTATGTCATGTAGTACTTCTCCATGTAGTTCTATAAGCCCATAAAGCTTCTAGAAGTTTTTCTGCCCAGCCCTTCCTATGTAAGTGTACATTCTTGGTAATAATTTCTTCAATCACCTTGTTTGTAGACTCAACTTGTCCATTAGCTTGTCGATGGAATGGAGTGGACTTCTGATGCTTGATTTTGTACTACTCCACAAGCTTCTGCACTGATCTAGATGTAAATTGTGTTCCTTTATCTGTTAAAAATTTCTCTTGGAACACCAAAACGAGTGAAAATATCCTCAAAAATAAATGAAAGTACGACATTTTCAGTAGAAAAGTGAAGTGCTTTAGCTTCAACCCATTTAGTGACATAATCAATACATACTAGAATATACCTTTTTTGCTTTGAAGGTGGATTGACTGGACCAGCAAAATCTAGTGCCCATTTTTCAAATGGTTTAATGAGTACCTAAGGCTGTAATGGAATTTCATTTGATAGAGTAGGGTTTCCCATTCTCTCACAACTATTACATCTTTTAACATATTTCTTGGTATCCTTCAAAATGGAAGGCCAATAATATCCTAAAAGTAAGACCTTATAAGAAGTTCTTTTGTCATAAAAATGTCCTCCACATCATTCATCATGGCATGCTTTAAGTATTTCTGGTATCTTATCTTCTCGAACACATCTTTTGATGATGAGATTTGGTCCTGTTTTGTATAATTCTTCGTTTATCCATGAATAAGATGTGCTGTTGTGAACTATCCTCCTCTTTTCTCTAAGAGACAAATGAAATGGTATTTTCCCTGTAGCTAAATAGTTAACAATATCTACATACCAAGGTGATTTAGTAGATATTGCAAAAATATATTCATCAGGAAATTTATCCTCCATAGGTTGATTATTATTATCATTCTAAATTCTAGATAAAAAGTCATCAATTGTGTTTTGTTTTTTGGGTCTATCTAGAATGGTGATGTTGAATTCTTGTAGCAATGAGAGCCATATGGTTATTCTTCCATTAGTGATCGGTTTATTCATTAGATATCTAATGGAAAAATGGTATGTGTGAATGAAACTTTCATATCCAGTTAACTAAAGTTTGAATTTGTTAATGGCATGAGCTAAAACTAAAAAATCATTCTCAGTTATAGTATAATTTAGCTTTGTTGGAGTTAAGTTTTTACTGTTGTAATAAATTGCATAAGGAGTAAGGTATTTTTTCCCTAACACAGCCCCTAAGGTTGTATCTGAGGCATCAGTTGATATATTGAAATACAATTTATAATTAGGTTCTTTTAAGATAGGTGCTTCATAAATTTTCTTTTTCAAAGTTTCAAATGTAGTTTGACAATTAGAACCCAAACTAAATTCACAGTCTTTAGTAAGTAGTTTAAATATTGGAGATGCAATTTTTGTGAATTTTCTATAAATATTCTATAATATCCAGTAAAACCAAGAAAACTCCTAACATCTCGTTGACAGCTTGACATTGATAATTTAGAAATGACCTCAAATTTAAATGAGTCTACCTTAATTCCATCTCCTAAAATATGGTGACCTAAAAAAATTCCTTCATTACACATCATAAAACATTTCCCACAACTTAACGAAATATTTTTTCTTTACATCTTATTAGAATTTTTTTAAAATTTTCAAGTGCTTCTTTAAAAGAATCTTCATAAACTATGAAATCATCCATATACACTTCCACACAATCATGAACAAGATTAGAGAAAATTACGAGGACTTCTCTTTGGAATGTTGCCGGATCATTGCATAGTCCAAAGGGAAGTACTTGGAAAGCATAAGTTCGCAATGGACAGGTAAATGTGGTTTTATATTGATCTTCAGGTGCTACCTAAATCTGATTATATCCTCTAAAACTGTCCAAAAATGAAAACTACCTTTTCCCTGCTAATGTGTCCAAGGCTTGATCTATGAAAGGAAGTGGAAAATGGACTTTTAATGTTGCTTTATTTAATTCCCTGTAATAGATACATACTCTCCATTTCCCATTTTTCTTCGGAATGATTACTAGGCATGAAACCCACTTATTGTCTGATATTTGATAGATGAAATTTACATTTAGCAACTTTTTTAATTCCTCCTTAACAATTTCTTTTAGATTTGGGTTCATTCTTCGTTACGGTTTTCTAACTAGTCTTGCACTTTGTTCAATGTAGATATGTTGTATGTAGGTTTTAGGATCAATTCCTCTCATATCAATGTATTTCCATGCATAAGCAAAAGAATGTTTTTGTAAAATTTCTACCAATTGATTCTTTTGTAATTCTTCCAGGTTTTTATTAATATTCAATCTTTTACCTGGAAACATTTCTGTTGAAGGATTCCCAAATTTCTCCATAGAGACAAAGATACTTGCCGAGATTGGGAGATATTCATTTCGACTACGGTTATAATGTGAGGAAGATTCGTTATTTTACAGTAGATTTAAAATTTGGTCCTTCTGTCTTACTTGTTCAGTAGTGAAAACAAGTTGTATATCATCATTATCATCTATCCATTCCTCATTCTCTATTTCTATTGTTGCTTTTGTGGGTGGGTATAATGTAAATTTCTTTGTTGAATTTCCATCTAAGATAAACATGTCACCTGATATACAACTGATGAAAGCATTAGTGGTAGCTAACCAAGGTCTTCCTAGGATTAATGGATGTCCTCCGAGATTATTCTTGGGTGTTAAGGCCATGAATTGATAGGATATTGCCAAGAATATAAGGATATACTAACATATTCTAGCACACCATTGGGTTAAATTACAGACCTATCTGCTAATTGTAACAATGTTGGTGTGAATTGAAGGTTAGGAAGTCTAAGTGAATCCATAACTTGTTTACTCATTATGTTTATGGCTGCTCCTAGACCAATCATTGTGTTTGGTATTTTAATTCCATTGATGTGAATTTTCACAATGGGGCTCCCTGGATCTAGATATTTTTGGATTGTAGTTTTCCCCATCATGATATCTTCTATTTTCCTGATTAATTGAATTCTTTTTATGTCTTTTCTTTTTCTTATTGAGCTTTGAGTACTTAATTCCTTAATTGTTTTTGCAAAGATTGGTATTTCTTTTATGGCTTGCAATAAAGGAATTTTTATACAAACATTGAAATTCATCGATCATATTATAATCAAGCATTGTGATTTTTTTCCTACTCCTTCATCAATTTTCAACCCTTTAGGAAAAAGTGGTCTAATGGATACCGAGGGTTGTTCTATAATAGGAGTATTTATTGGAACATTTTCTATTTGATTATTCTCTTTCTGAGGGAGAGAGGTTTCTCCTTCTTAAGATTTATTTTTATGTTTTTGAAGATTTGTCCCTGGTTCCTGAATGACAACAAGGGGTTTTCTTTGCAATACTCTTCTAGGCCTCAATTGAACATTATTTAGATATAGTGGAGTTATTACATAAGTTTGAGGAATTTTCCCTTCCATATTGTAAACAAGTTGTTGTTGTGACATTTTATTATTAGGATTCATAAGTGGTTGAGCGGGTAATTTATTTGAATTTTGTGCAAATGGTAGGGAGAGTTGTGGATTTTGATTATGAACTTGAACTTTAGGTAATTTATTGGCTTGAGGAATTTGATTAGATTGGGGTAGGAATTGTGGTGGAAAATAGGATGGTGAATATTTTTTATATTGAGCATAAGCCCCATAAGGATTTTTCCATCCTTGATTCCAAGATTGTGATTGTGGATGAACCGAAGGCTGCCAAGATGGATTCCAATTATTTTGTGAAGACTGAGAAAATTGTTGTGATCTAAAGCCTTGTGGTTGATTTGTTTGAGAGTTATGCCTTGGTCTCCTGGAAATAAAGTAAAGAGGGTCTACGTGTTCTGGTATCCATTCATTATTAAATATAGCCTTGAGACCTGGTAAATAAGGGCATTCCTTAGTGTCATGATTATCTACACATATGGCACAAGTTTCTATAATTTTTAAGTCTAAAGGAAATTCTCTTAGAGCATGCTTCTTTGGACATCTAGGACAAAAAATAGATAACGCAACATTTTCATATTTTTTCTTGTTCTTTATTTTAATGGTGTCTATTTGTTCACTTAGACTCCCTAAAATATATGTCTTGAAAGTATCAAGCAAGCTTCCTAATTCTACCCTACTGATTGTCCCAGCTGAATATTTATTGATTCTTGATAAGGGAATGCCTCTAGGACTTTTTCCAACTCATGCTTTACCCCTTGAGATATGTAGACATAAATCATAAATATCAGTAAATGGTAACTCAGAAATATCTCCTTTTCCTGTTAAGTTAAGGAGATAGGTCGACTCATCTTTGATAGCTTTGAGTATGAGGGATTTCAAAGTTTCCTCATCCAAATTATCCAATTTTTCTCTTTTAAGATTATAGACAAATCTCTCGAATAAGTCTTCAAGGTTCTCATCTTCTTTTTGTGTCATTTTGAAGACTTTGTCTTTAACATTATGAGGCGTACAATAATATATATATATATTCCTCTAATAAAGCTTCTTTCATTTGTGCCCATGTCCTTATAGAACTCATTCCTAAACTCATGAACCACTTTAATGTTGAATCATTTAATGTAATAGGGAACAATTTCAATTTTTGAGCATCATGCAGATAATCATATGACCTACATAATACTTCAAATTTGAAGAGAAATGTCTTTGGGTCTTCACTTCTTTTTCCATGGAAATTAGGAAGAATAAAAGATGAAATATTTTTCATTGTGAGGGTTGTATCTTCATCAAAAATAGGAAATCCAAAAGGATCTTGATTTCCTCTACCTCTACCCCCTCCTCTATTTCTATCTCTACCTCTTCCTCCTCCAATCCTATTTTGTTCCCCATTGACATTGTGTACCTCACCTTCCCCTTCTTCAGCCATGATAGATTCTTCAGAACTAATGTAAGGTTCTTCTAATTCTTCTGGTTCCTCTATCAATAGATAGCCAAAATACATTTCTTATTCCTCTTCTTCATTGGGAATTTCTAATTCTTCTCCTAGAATCTATTCACAAGCGGAAGATAGAAAAAATACTCCTGTTGTTTGGGATGTAGGATTTTCTTCAATTATAGCTTTAGTAGCTGAACTTGGTGAAGTTCTAAATTGGATTTCTGATCTTGCGTATTCAGGAAGACTTCGTTGTCCTACAAATGGAATTCTGGTTTAAGTAGGTGGTGTGGAAATTCAAAGTTGTGGTGGAGTGAGTGGATCTATGGGGATTAAACTTCTTCCTCGTCCTACAAATCTACCTCTAGAGTATCTTTACCTATGCATATCATGTTTTTAATTGATGATTTTTTTTTTAACTTCTATTTGTACTTCCCCGGCAATGACACCAAAATGTTTAGTCAATTTAAGTTTCTTAAATTGTAAGCATAAATTATCGACAACAATAGGTAAACTAACGAAGTAAAAGTGCACTGTATGTGGTAGAAGTTACTTATGTCATTAAGTTGTTTATGTTATGGTTAATGCCTAAATCTAGAATCAGTATGGAGATGATGTTACTATCTATATTAGAGTATATCTTTGAGATTTTTTAATTGATTAATCTAAAATTATTCCTAATTGAATTGAGCTTTGTAGAATGGTTGAGTAATGGTTTTCACTCTCTTCAGTGAATCTACTCAGTTAAATTGTTTTTAATTATTTTTTGATTTTATGTTGCAGCTAAACAAGGCTTGTTATGAAATCATGGAATGATGTGAAGGAGATCCTACTTTATCGAACTGGAAAATGGAAGATGCTTGAATTTAGTTGCTAATAAAATATCGTCACTCTTAACTAC
Organism: Pinus taeda; assembly: GCA_000404065.3. Classification (NCBI taxonomy): domain Eukaryota; kingdom Viridiplantae; phylum Streptophyta; class Pinopsida; order Pinales; family Pinaceae; genus Pinus; species Pinus taeda. The sequence continues at coordinate 20,567 of APFE030150727.1, read as the reverse complement.
TGCAACTTATTTCAATGCAAAAGTAAAACAAGAACGAGATTGTTAAGCTATGAAATAACTAAACTAAGAAACAAAATGATTGAATTATACAAGGCAGAGAGCAAATTAAATGATTGAATTATGCTAGGTATAAAGCAAATGAGATTAGTGGAGCAAAAATCAATTTAATTGTGAAATCCATTGAACTACATACTCAAAATATAAAACAGAGCATCCACGAATTAATTCTAAGAAACAAAAGAAAATCTACTTGTAGTGAGTCAAAGACCTAATCTGCACGCAAGGGCCCTCCACGAGGAAGTCAACAGCTTTAATCAACGCAACATAAAATGTATGAACCAATATCTATTAATCGGAAAATATTTTGAACAAGATGCTTTCAAAATTATAGATGTGGGAACACAACAAAACACAGAGCAACCATTGTTCTTATAGATTTTTTTAATTAACAGCATGAGAAATTCAAGCCTAAGTATCTTCGCTACGATACTTATCAAACCAAATCATATCACATATTCATCGATTTTCTATTTGAAAAAGAAAATCTATAATATCTCTTGAAATTTAGACTCTGTTCTAGCACATTATCTTGTGGTTGACTCTCATGTTTGACTATGTTGTAGTGAAATTATCTTGATAGATTGGTTCAAGTAAATAGGAAGAAATTCATGAGTCGATCATTCTGTATCTACCCATATATTCCTTTGCTGAGCTAGTGCACTCAAACCTTGTCAACAATGGATATAGCTGCAGATCTGTGGATTAGCTGCAGAATCAGGTCAATTTTGTAGCTAAATGTAAACTTTAATAAAACAATAAGGCATATGGACAAAATATGAAAAATAGGACATATGTCTGCTTACCTTAAAAAAACCTTATATTTATTGCATTTATTTGGATGATAGAAATAGGAAAAATGAGGAATTATGGGCAAAAAGAGTGTCAAGGTAAAGCAGTTATTGGACTCTACATTCATGTTTTAGATCTTCAAAGATAGGTTGTTTCCATCCAAAGTTTCATCTTAAACCTTGTTTTAGGGTCTTATAATAATAGGATTCATAATTTTGAATTGGCTATGGTTAGTCTTGTAATATTGTACATACTTTTGCTTTCTCCAAAATGTTTTTCATATTAAAAAATTAAAAAAAGTAAAGAGGGTATGTCCTAAAGAATAGTCAAAGGACAAAGAGAAAGAGAAAAAGATCAAAAAACTGAAAAATATGAACCCCAAAAATGAAATAAAAGAGATCATGAAAGTGTGCAAATTGAAATGCCACTACTTTTTACTTTACTATGCAAAATAAGGTTGTGTGCACCTTGTTAGAAATGCCACAATCCATGATGGTCAAACATCTTAATCTTGACTCGTTCATGTTTTAAATTTTATGTTGATAGATAGAGAAATAAAGATCTAGCCAAATTGTTTAACCTTGACAAATCAGTAGTTAGGTAGAGAATAAAAATGTGCTCACCAGCTTAATCTGAGCCATTGGAAGTTATAAGGTTAGAATTAGATAGTTTTCTTGTCAAAATAAATGGAAATAAAGGGTCTACTAGCTCAAATGCACCCAATAAAGTAAAAAAAAAAGAATGGTAAGATAAATAAAGGGTAGGTAGAAGAAAGGTTGCAAATATACAAGGTTTCTCAGTCAAAAGCACATTTATCATGCTTAATCTTATGTTTCATGTGCATGAGCATTTATGAGAGTAAAAGGGTATTCACAAGCTTGTTTGACTAATTACCCCTCATTTCATTTCACCCTCACATACTTACTTACTAATTTCCCCATTATCTCAACATTTCCTATTAAAAACCCTTTTTCCCCTCATTTTGACCCTCACCCCTTAGTTTCACACATTCCCCTACTAAATTACCTTACAAAACTCACCCCGTTACCCAAAACCTCTTTTCCTTAGTGTGAAACCCATTCCCCATTGCAAATATTACCCTCCCCCCTTTTTAATTTCCCTATTTCCCTTCAAAAACCCATAAAACCCCTCTTATCCTAAGTTTTTATCCACTCACATGAGTTAACTAACTCCCTGTTTCATATTTCCTCGATAAACCCCTTTTAACCCACTAACACTTGGTGCAGTTAAAAACTCCGCCACAGTAACCCCTGGTCCCACTTTAATAAATCCGCGACTTATATTAAAACCTAAATTTATTGTATTAATTAATTACAAATTAGTTGTAATCAAACCCCGAGCCCCACAAATCTTGGCCCCGATCCCCTCTTTGCATCTTCACCATGTGACTTTCGTCCGATCTCCCACCCATAGATCTGACGATGCGCATCCATATCACACACATTCACTGTCTGACTGTTAGCATCCTAAGAGCACGCGAGATTCGCAGTTTTTCCTGGGCACTGTTCTGCTACATGGCAGCCGCAAGCTAGATCACGTGCTCACAAGGAAATACCACCTGCCCTCCAGAAGCTGTCGATGGCCCGAAAAGCTGCCTTCCCACCAAGACAAAAAGCCATCCATTGTTCATTTGTAAATTCTGTGCAAAAATGTAACCATTTGCAATTAAAAGGTTGGGGAAGCCCCATTTCACCCTTTTTGCTCGTTTTCACTGTGAATGCCACTCAAGCCATTCTGTGACAGCCTAAACCTTTGTAACCAAAATTGACCACCTTTTTCTACTCAAAGAAGCTCCATACACCTAATTCAATCATCTAGTGCATAGTTGAAGCAACCGCACCATCTGCATTCACCATTGAAACCAGTTTGCAACGTATACCACCAAATTCTAGGTATTCTTGGGAAAACCAGAACGACTCTTTAATTTAAAAGTGTACAATCTAATGAAAAGATTAATTAGTTGAAATTAATTAATATTTGTCTAAATTGAAGAGTAATTCACTTGAATACCCAAAGCCCTTCTTTTGCAAACCATAATTACCCTTTCACTAAACCAGATCTTTCGAACCTTACTTCTACAACCAATACAAACCTAATTCATACCTATACTCCTAATTATGGCTTCCCATACCTCTCTAGATGTGAGACTCCTGTTGACCCCTCACCTAAACATCGAGCACCTTGCATTAGTAGACATATATTTTTAGATAAAAGATATTGCTTCACCAGCCTATCTTCTAAAGATCCACTACTAGAGTAAGGATAAATTCTTAAACCAAAACGATGGCATCCACCTTTGGGAATCCAATTTACCCAAGTATTTATTCCTAGAAGTGAACACATTCCCTGATATCATACATTTTTGTCATGTCTGTTATATTCCTAGCCAAAGGGCTATTTTTTCCCACAACCAACAACTATTATTCACCATCACTGCAGAATCCATCAACCAAATGTTGCAGGTCCAACCCAACCCAAATGAAACCCCACTATCTATTGGTGACTTGATAGACCTATATGTAAAATTAGACCTAGCTAAAATAGAACAAATTTTCTAGATCTTCATCATAGAAGACCACCATAATCCCACAGATAGTCCACCTTATGCTACCACCATTTTTTCAGAGAGAGGCAGACAGATAATTACCATGCTCTCTTGCATCCTAGGATATACCTCAGATGAGCATGTGGATGAGCTTATCCTGGTCTTTCTCTCCATATTCACCCTAGGAAAGGCTCCTGATATCATCTACAACTATACTCAGTTCATTGAAGATAGGATGCATGAACAGTTCACCAAACTGCCAACTAAAAGAGTTTTCAAGTACTCATCAATGTTATTTCACATGTTTTTGTATTATCAAGCAAATAAATTCCTTTTCAGCATCCAGAAGTTGGATACCCAAGGGGAAATAGAGGTCAGTTATTTATTGGACACCTTTGATCCAGAAACACTCCATTGCATTCACCTATATGGACTTCATCGACTCATTTGTCCATCCAGTCATGAACATGCTGACCAGTACCCGTCAACCCATAATCAGCTAAGAAATCAAAAGGGTGTTACAGTTGGCCAAGAATAGCAAGGTGGGAGACTGGTATCTATACCAAAACCACACTAAAATCAAAGTTTATGTATGCTAGCTTGTCCCATAGAAAATGCCCAAATACCTCTCTATGAGGATATTTGCACTTGAGTATTTTAGGTAGATCATCAATACAAATGAAGTAAACTTCCTAGTAGCTAGGAAGAGGACCCAATTTAAAAATAAAAACCAATTCGGCCCCTTCATATGTAATAACAGAGAAGTTGGACTTGAGGCTGACAAGATATTGTAGGACATGAAATTCAGGAATAGCTTCATGTGGAAGTATGACCCTCATGGGGTCATAAATAAGTTAACACTCAAGGTCAAATTGGGACCTTTCATCCACCACCCAAGACCTAATATTGAGCAGTTTACCAACCAATCAGAATGGTTGGAAAACACATGGATTGATATGCATATCATAGTAGTGGATGTAGAAAACACACTTTTTGATATTGAAAAACAAATTGATCAAAGTTCTTTCCTACAGGTTCCAGAACTAGGGGAACCAATGAATAATCCTCCTATTTTACAGACCCCAACCAATGAGGAGAGGAACCCAAAGAGAAACAAGGAGGAATATTCTAGTTCTACCATGGAGACCACTGATGAGTATTTTGAAATTAGTAAAAGGCCCAAGCTGAATCATGTGCCCGAACAGGAAGAGAACATTGAATCAGTGGAAATCACTGACACTGAAACAATGGGGAAAGAAGCAAAGAGACAGTCCTTCAGGTGAAAGACAACAACTGTCAACCTCCAACACTCAAAGGATTGAGAGACAACTAAGTGTTGAGGTTTCCTCCTTCACTAGGCCAGCAGATAAAGAAAGAGACATTAAAGACAAGTACAAGGTGATAAAGATGAGAAATGAAAGGTTGAAGGCTGAAACATATGCCCAATACTTCAAGCACACACCAGCCAACCAGAGCAGGTTGATGTCATCTTTTGACATCAAAGAAGGGAAGATGCAAGTCTCATTCATGTAGCCAACTATCCAGTAGCCAAAGACCTCAATTAATTATAGAAAGACTGATTTTGAGGTATTGGCTAGGGATGTTCATCCCATTGACCAGATATAATTTCACAAACAGGTTGGAGAAATGATTTACTCCACCCTCACAGGAAAGGCCATGGCTACACACAGGCTGCAGGGTTCACTGGAAAACATCACAACCTAATATAAATTGGAGAAGGCCTCCTCACAAGCCAAAGACAACAGGATTAATTCATTGGAGGACTTGGTCATTGAGCTGGGCCATGATCCAAGTGACGTCAAATTTGCTAAAACGTTGATCAAGAAGAATAATGAGGATATATCAGCTCTCAAGAAACAATTAAAGTTGCCTCATTCAGAACACCCACAAACAAAAGAGGTCCTAGAGAGCCAAACAAATCATGAGGAGATGATGGACCTTGTCCTTCAATTGAATGATCAGCTAAAGGAGATGGAAAAGGATTTGAATAGCTTGATACTGGTGAAACAAGCCAATCTTGAGACTACCCCTGTCAATGTTATCCCAACATTAACTACTATAGTACCTTCCACTTTGGCAACATCCTTAGCTCCTATAGCTCCAATGGCTACAACACTGTCAGCTTCTACACCGTTTACATCAGCAACAGGGTCAACAGGTGATGAGGCAAGCATATTGGTCAAGGAAATGGAAGACATGTCCATTCAGACCACTGAAATAAACAAGCTCAAGGAGAAGGTGTCCAGTCTAGAGACTGATTACAAGCTTGCCCAGGTTATGCACAAGGAAGAAGTGTAGAAAGCACCAAGATGAATGAAAGAATAAAAAGCTTGGAGAAAGAACTAACATTGAAGGAAACCCTAGGTTAGGCAAAGGAACAATTGTGGGCCAATATCATTGACTCTGTCAATGATATTTGACCACCTATCCAAGTAATTTTTTAACAGATTTATTTAATAAAGCAGGCTACAGAAGCCATATAGAGAGTAAAAGCAGAACTTGGAGACATGTCGAAGGAAGACACAAGGATCATTCACTTCCTCAACTCCAAAAACAAGTATGAGTTGCAGGAATTAGATATACTTGATAGAACAAGTACAATTTTGGAAGTGAAAAGGGTCCTCACCAAGAGGAATTTAATGTTAAACCTAGAAGACAAGTGCCAAACCATGCAATTGGCCATTGATAGATTCATGGTTAAATTTGAAATTTTGAGGCAAAAGCTTTACCGAATCCCTTAGTAATAAACGATAGGTTGATGACATAGGAGGACTACAATAGAAAAAATAGAGAAGTGGCCAGAGATCAAGTGAATACTTCACCCATGAAGGGGATACCTACTGGCAAGGTATTATACCAAACTTTTGAGAATTTGTTTTACCTCCAACATGAGGTAAAACACCTTTTTGTGAATAATCCTACTTTTACCAAGTATATAGAGGCATATGATATTTACAGGAAGATGATGAATATCCAATTACCGGATGCCAAAATATGGGAGAAATTAAATGACATACTATAGGAAGTCAGAAGGTAAAAATGTACAGTAAGAGTAAAAAGGCATAGTAAAAAGATAATGACAGGTCAGCTAGGTCAAAGTGTATCAGATGAAATTTGTTAGTTGAAAGGTCAAAGTAAATAGAACATCCAATGTGAAGACCAAAGAACAAAGCAGAGATTAAAAGGAAAAAGATCAAAGATTAAAGACAACACAACCTAATAAACAGGGACAACAAACAACAGTTCAATAACTGTCTCTATCTTCCTACATGAAGATTTTTCTTTCTCCTAGATAAGTTCCCAAGATATTTTGGGATATTTTGTAAATTAATTTTGTATAAATACTTCATAAATCAAGGTATTCAGTGTAGATTTCTATACATTTGTAAAGTTATTTTGATCATAAGCCTAAGGGTTACTGTACCTATTTTTCAAGTCAAGTAGTCTAGACCAAGTAATAAAGAGATTGCATTACAGGATTCTTGTGTTGAGCTATTACAGTGATGTATTTTCTTTGTCAATTTGTCATTTTCTTATGTTTTTCAAAAACTTAAATGTTATCTACAGTTGAATGATTTAGTTGGAAGTTTATCTCAAAATTTGTTTAAGTACACTATGTTTTCAACAATTAATCATTTACATGTTTTCTTCTAATATCCAGATTTGAGAATCCTTAATTTCTCTCCCATCTCAGTTGACCTCTTTCACTTTCTTCATAATCTGGCCTAAGGAACCCTTAATTTCTCTTTGGATCCAATTGAAAACCACTTCACCATACAACCCTGGGATTTGAAGTAACTCTTCTATCTTTCCTTGTAGACACTATTTTTATAACTTGATCCAGTCTTGTTTGTCTGATAATTTACCCCATAGCCTAATGGTAAAATACACCCCTATTTTCATCTAAGTAAGTGATCCCACCACCAAATCTAAATCAAAATCCAAGCACAATCATAACTAGCCTAAAATCAAATAACTAAACAAAGCTCAATAAAAAAGAGATAGCCCTCTTTGAGAATTAGGAAGGCTAGATCCTAATCTCCAAAGTTGGTTTGTCATTACCTCTAATCATTTCTTTCTCAAACACTCTAGAGAAATATTGGAGTGATAACATATTGGCGAGCATATTGCGGACTTCGATCCTCAGTGTAATAAAACTTTCAAGGAAACGCTAAATTTCATCTTGTGCCCCTTAAGGTCATTTTTTGAGTGTTGTTAAAAAAGTTTTCATAAAAACAATTAAAAAGTTAAAATTTTGGCTCCCAAGAAGACTCACTATACCAAGGAAAATCTAGATCCAAACTCTACTACATAGTTGATGACCCAGATAGGATTTTAAGAAAACCAAAAAAGGTAGAAACTCAAGAAAGTAGTAGCCAGTTAGTTAAATCAAATTCACTCCCCAAGGAATTATCAACTTTGGTGGAAATTCCATTTGATTTGTCATTTGACCTCTCAATGTTAGAACTAAATCAGAGAATGCAATTCACGAAATTGTGTTAGATCCTAATTTTATTCAATTCATTGAGTTAATAAAGGTGCCTATACATCCAAAGTTAGATAAACTTGTGTTGGATACTTTTGACAAGTTAGAAGCCTTAACCTCCACATTGATAAGCCATATAGATGATGCTTACCTTTAATAATCAGTTGAGCTAGCTTCCTTCACTACTGCTAACTCTGAAATTTCTACACAATCTTCAAATACTGTAATTACACCTTCATTTATTACCACCTCACCAATTGCATCCACCACAGTCCATTCCCCTGAACTAGTCATTCATCAACTTCCTATCCAACCAAACTCCTCATCCTCATCTAGTTCATCTCCATCTATTTCAAGCCCTTCCTCAAGTACTGGCACTTTACCTCCTAGTCAAACCAGAATCTCAACCATGGCAGACAAATATGCACCTTTAGTTTTACCAACACAACTCCATGCCATGCCCCAAGATTATCAAAGCAAAATCTTTTTGTTTGATGCTACTAGTTAGTATACTACCCAAAAACATGTGAACAAAATGAATGACTATTTTGAGTTTCATGAGATTGATGAGTTTGATGGCCAAATGAGGTTGTTTGCCTAAACATTAACTGGGGATGTTAATAAATGGTTCAAAGCTTTACTTGCTAATCATATTGCATACTTATCTGATTTTCATAGATTGTTTATTGATAGATGGGAGAGAAAGAAAAACCCTCTGCAAATACTTTCTGAATATGATAACATTAGAAGAGCTCCTAATGAGTCAGTTCAGGATTATTGTACTAGGTTCAATAATACCTACAATGCAATCCCTAGTAATATTAAGCCTCCACCAGACCTAGCATTAATCAAATTCCCTGATGGTTTTGACACTGATATGTCATACCAGTTAAGGGAAAGAAACCCTAAAACATTGGAGCAAATGAAAAGTAATGTTGTTAGTGTAGAAGCCAATCTATTAGCTAAGAAAGCTAGAATGAGAAATGAAAAGAGAGTTTTCATTAAACAAGAAACTTCCACTTCTGATGGTACGATAGATAGTTTAAGAAAGAGTGTAGAAATAATAATGGATAGATTAGAAAACATGGAAAGAAAAACTCAATGGGAGAATTGGCAAGCACCCCCAATAAGAAACCCCAACTTTGAGAAGAATCCTAACACTAGAAAGAATGCAATACGAGATCAACAAATTAGACCACCCTTCCAAGAAAACTATGCTGAGGGTTCACAAAGCCATAAAGGAGAGGATGAAACTATTGAAAAATGTGCAACAAGAAATGCTAAATTTAGAAAGTGCTAAAAATAGCATGTCTAAAAATAAGTTTTTCCAATGAGAATTTTGGCCACCTTGGGTAACAGGCGAAACTACTAAAAATAGAAACTTCAAAAAATATCATTTCTGGGTCCCTTCCTATTTTTAGCAGTCCTTGGGCTAGCTATAGGAAGTAAAAACGAATTTGGTCTTACTAGCAGTTTAAAATATTAATTAATTAATCTCCAGAAGTTAATTAGTTATGGAAAATTAAACTTGAAGTCTTTGTGAGATCATGCAATTATTTTCTCTCTTGATTTAGGAATTTATCCCTTGATTAAAGGAGATAAGGTTCAGTTCTATATTCAAAGGATTAGTTCACTTAGTTTAACTTAGTCAAGTCCAGTTAGATTAATTTAACAAGTTGTTAAATTAATGAGATATAGTTTGTTAATGCTTGCATGCATGTGACAACTATTATTTTCAAATAACTGAGTATTCTCTCATGAATAACCGATGCATGGCAGTTCAAACAAAGACCTAGTTGAGATCAGATGAGGGACAGTGTACTATCATATGCTTAGATATTTCTAGTACATATTCCTTGCATGAGGAAGGAATCTATTTTCTTCTATGACTACGTAGTTGGACCTGAGGTGGCAGCTAGTATGATTAGGCCAACTTATAGCTTATATATTGAGGCCTAGGTAGTCCATGATTTTACATCTTCTGATTACAGAGAGAGCATGATAGCTATTGAGATGATTCTTTTTGTATGTTGTTGAGGATTTCCACTTGATTGATAACACAATGTTGGGGTTTTATGCTAGTGCTTTCCCTAGTGATATATTTTATGTTATGTGCGATTGATTCCTTCTTATAAGCTATATGTGTTCATGCTTGATGTTTCTCATGTTCAATTAAGCTTCCACAAAGTTTATGGTAGATGTAGATCTATTATTATGCTTTAGTACATTGCATATATCAGTTTGATCTCTAGGTGAAATTTCTACATGATATCAGTGAGCTAGCTGATTTGTAGAGAAAATTCTACATGGTATCAGAGCACAGGTGATCAAGGAAGAACAATATACAAGAAGGAATTTGAAGTTTATTATTCGAGATATAGATCTCAGGTTCTGATCACATCTGTTTCATTGATGGCATTCTATGGTTTGAGGCTTGAGTATGCCCTTGATGGCAGCTCAAACTATATAGCTTGGAAGGATTGCATGGAGGCATTATTAGAAGATAACGGCCTTAAGGACTTCATTGATAAAGAAGTCCCTAAGCCTATTGATGGTACTTAAATGGTGGAATGGAAGAAGTGTGTGGCTAGAGCTAGGAGAATTATCTTGTAGGGAGTGCTAGATCACATTGTCTTGAGCCTCCAAGGGAAGGAGACTCCATTTGCAATGTGGAAAAAATTGAAAGATTTATATCAAAATAGTAGTGATGAGAGGACGATGGCACTGAAGGACAAACTTCGAAAGATCAAGTGTGAAAAGGATGAGACGAACTCTATGTATCTGACCAAGCTCATCACATATAGGGATGAGCTTGGAAGTGTAGGGGTCATGACAATTGATGATGATATGGTGAGTCTAGCACTCATTGGCCTTCCTAAGAGCTGGCATAGCTACCAAGACTCGGTTAATGGAAGGGAGAAACTTCCAGATTGGGAATGAATATGGTCGGATTTGATGCAGGAGGAGATCAGACGGAGCACCAAAGATGGTTCTTCATCCTTGGAGGATGACGAGAACTATGCCTTAGCGAGTAAGGCAAAGAAGGGTAAGGAGAAGGTTTCCCTTTCTGAATCCAATTCTTCCAATGTTGGGAAGAAGGTTGAAAAATTGAAAGTGTGAAGCTTTCATTGTCATGAGGTGGGCCATTATGCTGCAAATTGTCCACAGAGGAAATCCAAGAAGGGATCTAGGGAAGCATCTGAAGGTGAGGCACTTACTTCACAGTTCGAGTTGGATTTCACACTCTTCACATGCATGGTTTCATCCATGGTGGGAAGTGGTTGGTTTCTTGACAATGGAGCTTCTTTCCACATGCTCGGCAACAAGAGTTTGTTCAGTACTTTGGAGGAGAAAGATCTCTAGATACTCATAGCAATGGGTAATTATGAGAACTATAGTGTCTCAAGTGTAGGCACAGTTATTTTTCAAAGGGAGCATGGAGCTCGCCTTACCTTGACTGATGTCAAGTATGTACCAGGACTGAAGAGAAACTTGGTGTCGATCGTGATGCTGAAAGATAGAGGCTATGATGTAGTCTTCAGTAAGGGAAAGGTTTTCCTTAGACACATCATCACTAGACAGGTGAAGCAGATTGATTCACAGGTCAAGAATCTGTATGCTCTTAAGGTTCAAGATACATGCAAATCCTTGAGAAGCAAGGCAATTGATGGGGACTTGGTGGTTGAGAGGTAGGGTATATTACCTCTCAACATGCAGTGCCAAAAGAAGTCTCATACGATTGTGGAGGAGCCACGATTGGTGCAGCGGCTTCAAGAGGTTGTGGAGTAGCCACAACAAGGGAAGCTAAGTGGAATCAAGTAGAGTCATCTACTCATGCAGAGACCTCCAAAAGGGGGAAACCTTGATCCAGGTGGATAGAGGGATCACATGCAGCCATATCTCCAAGTAGGAAGTGGGTCAATATAGAGTGATTGTCCCAAGGAGGGGAAGGATCCTTGAGGTACCCAACCTCTTGGATGAGACCTTGCTACGGGAGCCCCAATGTGGAGTAGCAGGAACTGACTAATTGGGTAGAGACAGATGCGGATGGAGTGGCAGAGAGAGCTACAGTGCAGGGAATCCCAGCATAACACAGAGCATGCAGGTTGCAATAATGCGAGAGGCACAAGTGTATTACATAGTGCAGGGTAGCACAGAGAAGGGTGCAATGGTGCGAGATGCATGGAGATGTTACAGTAATACAAAGGTTAGAGAGGGAGCACTTGTCAGCATCATGTAGATCTTCAACATCAGAGTATGTTTCTAGCCCAACAAAGTGGTTAGTTGGGAGTATTTTTTGTTCCGAGTGTTGCTAGAGAAACTACACTTGGTAGATGTGTTGCATTCAGAACATTCCAGAGTTACAGGATCGGGTTCGAGAGGAAGCCTTTCTTGTTGAGAGGGAGTGTTGAAAAATATGCAACAAGAAATGCTAAATTTAGAAAGTGCTAAAAATAGATCTACTAAAAATAACATGTCTAAAAATAGCAGTTTGGCCAATGAGAATTTTGGCCACCTTGGGTGAGAGGTGAAACTGCTAAAAATAGAAACTTTTAAAAATAGCATTTTTGGGTCCCTTCCTATTTTTAGCAATCCCTGGTCTAACTATAGGAAGTAAAAACGAATTTTGTCTTACCAATAGTTTAAAATATTAATTAATTAATCTCCATGAGTTAATTAGTTTTGGAAAATTAAACTTGAAGTCTTTGTGAGATCATGCAATTATTTTCTCTCTCAATTTAGGAATTTATGCCTTGATTAAAGGAGATAAGGTTTAGTTCTATATTGAGAAGATCAATTCACTTAGTTTCACTTAGTCAAGTCTAGTTAGATTAATTTAACAAGTTGTTAAGTTAATGAGATATAGTTTGTTAATGCTTGCATGCATGTGACAATTATTATTTTCAGATAACTGAGTATTCTCTCATGAATAACTGATGCATGGCAGTTCAGACAAAGACCCTATTGAGAATAGATGAGGGAGAATGTACTATCAGATGCTTGCATATTTCTAGTAAGTATTCCTTGCATGAGGAAGGAATCTATTTTCTTCTATGAATACATAGTTGAACCTGAGGTGACAGTAGGTATGATTAGGCCAATTTACAACCTATATATTGAGGCCAAGGTAGTCCATGATTTTACATCTTCTGATTACAGAGAGAGCAAGATAGATATTGAGATGATTCTTTTTGTATGTTGTTGAGGATCTCCACTTGATTGATAATATAGTGTTGGGGTTTTATGCTAGTGCTTTTCCCAGTGATATATTCTATGTTATGTGTGATTGATTCCTTATTATTAGTTATATGTGTTCATGCTTGATGTCGCTCATGTTCAATTAAGCTTCCACAAAGTTTATGGTAGATGTAGATCTAGTATTATGCTTTAGTACATTGCATATATCAATTTGATCTGCAGGTGAAATTTCTACATGATATTAGTGAGCTAGATGATTTGCAGAGAAAATTCTATAAAAACCCAGAGAAACTTATTAGGAATAAAAGATGGAGATTCTATTTTTCGTACTCAGGAAGAACAAGAATTGTACATGCTGCAACAACTGCAATTAGAATCTGGGGAGTCCTCTGACTTTAAATAGGGCTATGAATCTACAATATATGAGGTTCAAAAATTGTATAGCCTAAGAAGTAAAAAAGAACAATGAAACTCTCACTAGGAGATCAATCCAGACCCAAACTAAAATGATAACAGAAGCTCTTGTAACCAAAGCCCTACAAATCCTCCCTAGGGGAACTCAAAAGAATTCTAGCCCAAAAATAGTAGATATAACTTCATCTGAAACTCAAACTGAAATAGTTACTCAAAACATTCCAAATAAGAGAATTCAAAACAAAACTGTTGAGACACAGACCAAAGTGCCTAACACTAAAAAAGAAGATAAAAACACACAGACCACATTCTCTAAGGAAGATCTCATCCAATCAAGCAAAACTCAATTTCCTTTCAACACTAAAAATGAGATAGCAAAATTGAAAATACCAGTCCCTTTGACCGAGCTAGTGAAAAATGAATCATATAGATTACAAATCACTCAAACATTGAATATAGGTGAAGGTGAGGATGCTCTGAATTTGAATGATGATCAACCTGAGTTATTGGTTGGCCCTGAAGTAAATGGCACCCATCGACAAGGGGTATCCCTCCTTTCTACATTAGTTTGAACATTCATGACAAAATATTACATAACACTATGCTAGACTCAAGAGCATCCCATAACTTAATGCCAAAGGCAATCGTGGAGAGACTAAACTTAGATATCACCAAACCATATAAGGACCTTTTTCCTTTTGACTCTAGCCAAGTTAAATGCCTCGCCCTAATCAAGGATTTGTGTGTGACACTAGTCCAATGCCCAGAAAAGAGTATTGTGATGGACATAGTAGTTGTTGACATCCCGCCCAAATATGGAATGATGTTATCTCGCTCATGGGGAGAAAAATTGCAGGGATCTTTACAATTATATATGTCATATGCCACCATCTTTGTTTTTTGTCAACAAAGAAAACTTTATAGAGAGACCTTGATGAAATATAGGGTGAATAGTGCAGAAAAACCATAAAATTTCCCTATATACTCCATGCATTCTGATATGGAATCTTTCATCTTGTACAATTTAGACCATGACAAAAAGGAAATCACAGCTATAGAATAGAAATACAAAACACCTGACAATGAAAACATTTTTCATGAATCACTATGGAATTTGGATTTTGATGGATCTATGAATAGACAAGGAATAGGTGCAAGAGTGTGCATTCACAACATGGAGAATAATCATTCTAAAGATCATGCATTTAGGTTAAATTTTAAATGCACAAATAACATGGCAGAATATGAAGCTCTAATACTAGGATTACAAATGGTTAGAAAACTTGGAGCCAAGAGAGTTTCTATAATGGGAGACTCAAAATTGATTATTAAACAAATCAAAGGTGAATACTCTATAAATAATCCCAGTCTGAGCCAATATAGAGAGGCTCTCCTAGATTTTACCAAAGACCTTCTGGAAACAGAGTTTGTTGCCATTCCTAGGAAACATAATATGCAAGCCCACAGTCTGGCCACTTTTTCTAGTACCTGTTGTTGAAAATAATACTGAGAGGGGGGGTGAATCAGTATTATCAAGTCAAATAATCCTTTTCAAAAACCAAATTGTATATGCTACTTCAGTTAATTAAACTCACGTATATACGCAACTATTCAGAGGTAAACCAGCGTACACTGAGCAAACCTTTTAATTTTCTTAAACTTTCAGATGATGTTTGTTAATCTGAGATGCAGCATCAAATAACCAGTAACCAGAGACAGTAAAATAGAGCAGAAAGACAATCACACATAAGAACACCAAATATAAGGTGGAAACCCAATGTGGGTGAAAACCACCTGTTGCAATTTGTCTCTATCTTTCTTTAAATTAGAAACTTCTATTTACAATGTACTGGTGTAGTCCTTTACCAGTACGTAGGCTGCAACCTGCAGAGAGCTACAACTCTCTCTCATTTTCCAGCTTTCCTGGAAGGGAGCTTACAACCCCCTTAGCTCTTGTACTAGCCAAGATACTAGTACGTAGGTGCTGGCCTATAGAAGGCTACAACCTTCTCTTTCTTCCAGGGACCACCTTTCATCAATTTTCAAACTGGATCCATGAACATCAAACAATCATCAAGAATCAACCAATCTCTTTTCCACCAACTAGATCTGAAACAAGTAGATACTTCTCTGACAGTTGTACACAGAATACTGTACCAGAAACTACATAGCAGAACCCAGAACATAGCAGCAATAAGCAGAAATAGCTAGATCACAGCTTAAAGCATATACGCAATTTCAACAGTCTGCAACTTGTGTGCATATGCATCTGCGTATGGAACAACCTGCGTATACACGACTTTACTTCCCTTAAACTGTGTGTATACGCGCCTTCGCTTTACTGAACCTGCATACCGATCTATAAAGGACAACACAATCTTCCAGATATTCAATCACTAATTATCAGACTTATAGATCAGACAAGCGCCACATCAAGCAGATCAAAATCATACAAAGATACTACCATTTAGGCTTAAAGATTATGATCCATGAATAGACCTTATCCTTCCTTTTGCGCTAAGGTTCCTCCTTCTTTCAAATCCAGATCTGCATCACCATCCAATATACCAGCTCTAGCACTTTATCAGATCTTCAATAATAATCCAGATGGTGATTTGTCACAAGATCTCCTTCCTCTTTTATAGTCCTAGGCCTTCCCCAATACCATGGTTCAAAACCATAACATTTCAATACCATGAACCTAAAACTATGGATCGACACAATTGACGAGACGCCATGGTCCAAAAACATAGGTTCAAGTTCCAAGATCTAACTGCCATGGACCAAAAGAATGATCACCAACATATACGCGCTTTTGTAAAGTATACCCCGTGTGTATACGCGCCTTCTTCTAGATGAACCTGCGTATATGTCTTTTTCTACTTTCTGAGCGCCTGAACTGAGATCTGTTACCAAAGAAGGTTGCCATTAAGGACAACACCTGTGCCATAGCACCAAACCTGTGCCATAATGCCAACAAAACTTTCTTATTAACTTTCAGCTTTGAGGATGGATTTGCATGCATTTATGAAGTTCTCCAAGAAATTAAGGCCTCTAACTTTAGAACAGCTAAAGAGCCAGTAGATAGGGTTCAACCAGACTGGAATACCTAGCTTCACCATGCACTAGAATACTATAATATGACTGTAGAAGAAGAAGAAGAGGATCCATGGAAGATCAACATTCCAAATACTGAGGGAGAGCACGAGGTTGAAGGACCCAAAGCAATGAACCCTGATATAATAGCATCATTGAAGATTATGGAAGTAAACATTGGGTATAATGCACATCCTAAGTTTGTAAAGATAGGTGATTATTGGGATGAAGATACAGTTGATAAAGTGGTGGAACTATTGCGCAAATACTAGGACTTGTTTCGCACCAAGTTCTTGGACTTGAAAGGAATATTAAGGCATCTAGGTGTAATGAAGATCACTCTAAAGCCTAATGTGAAGCCCATGAAACAAAGACCCTACCATCTAAATCCTCAGTATAAGGTGAAGGTGTGAAAAAAGTTGGACCAAATGATGGAGGCCAGAATCAATGAGCTGGTAGAAGACTCTGATTGGGTAAGCCCTATGGTTGTTCAGGAAAGAACCATCAAGGTGAAATTAGGATATGCATAGATCTAAGAAAGCTTAATGATGTGGGTGTTCATGACCCATTTCCAACACCATTTATGGATGAAGTGTTCAAGAATGTTGGAGGGAAGGAACCTTATTCGTTCACTAACGGATCCTTAGGGTACCATCAGATTAAGCTAGCACATGAGGATCGCAACAAAATGACCTTTGCAACAGAGTGGGGATGCTTTCAGTACACAGTGATGCCATTCGGGCTAAATAATGCACCTGTGATACTATCAGGTGTTGTAATTGCAGCGTTTAAAGAGTTCATCCATAAATTCTTAGAAGTGTATTTTGATGACTGGACTATGTTTGGATTGGTAAAATGCCATGTCGCAAGTCTAACCCTTATGTTGGATACATGTCACAGATACCAAATTTCCCTCAACTTGAAGAAATGTATCTTTTGTGTGCCTTATGGGATATTGCTAGGCCATGTGGTATGTAAAAAAGGATTAATCGTAGACCCTACGAAGATAGTTGTGATTGTAAATTTAGAAGCTCTGAAGAATGTAAAGAAGCTATCTGCAACACTGGGCCACACAGGCTACTATAGAAAGTTTTTCAAGTCTTATGCATAGATAACTGTGTCAATGGAAAAATTACTAAAGAAGGGCGTGACTTTCCGCTAGGATGAGGAGTGTCAGTACAGTCTAGATGTGTTAAAGGAAAATATGCGGATTACATGGATTTTGGTGTTCCTAGACTAGAAGAAGGAGTTTCATGTCCATGTCGATGCCTCCTATATTGCGTTGGGTGTGGTATTGACCTGACTGGGAGATGGAAAAATTGATCATCCTATAGCCTTCGCACGCATGAAATTGTCAAAGTCCAAGAAGAACTATTCAACTACAAAGCGTGAAGGACTGGTGATGGTCTATGGGCTGCAAAAATTTTGACTTTACCTACTAGAAAAACATTTCAAAATGTACATAGGTCACTTCACTCTCAAGTACTTGGTCAACAAGATTATGTGGGGGGGGAAGATCTGTAGGTGGTTGTTTCTTTTTTAGGAATATGATTTTGAGGTAATTGTGAAGCCTAAACGGTTAAACACGGGACCAAATCATCTATCTAGGATTGAGATAGGTGAACAACCTACTAGTCTAGAAGAAGGGTTGTTGAATGCACAGCTCTTTGTAGTGTGTGTTGTAGATGATCATTTCGCTGATATAATTAAGTTCTTAACCATTGCTACAACCGTCGAAGGATATTCTACATAGTAGAAAAGGGAGTTAGTGGTTCGCACAACTTTTTTTTCGGTGATCGCAGGACACTTATATGAGATGGGCACTGATGAAATAATACGATAATATGTTCGGGAGTTTGAACAATATATCATCCTCATCGAAGCACATGGAAGAGTGGCGGGAGGACACTATGCAAGCAGAGAAACCGCACAGAAGATGTTTCTTGTAGGATTGTGGTGGCCAATAGTGCATAAGGATACTAAGGCATATTTCAAGGCATGCGATGCTTGTAAGAGGATGGGAAAGCCATCATGGAGGGACGTACTACCCTTAAATCCATAGACTTCCTTACAGGTTTTTGACAAGTGGGCGATTGACTTTATAGGTCTGGTACAACCACTAACAAAAAATACAAGCACATGGTACATTATTATTGTGACTAATTATTTAAGGAGATGGGTGGAAGAACATCCGTTGAAAGAATGTAGCACTTCTACAGCTACGAAGTTCCTGTTTGATTTTGTTTTGGAAAGGTCTAGGTGTCCTAAGGTATTGATGAGCAATAGGGGTACGCATTTTCTAAATGAAACAATTTCTACAATGCTCGAAGAATTCCAAGTTTATCATGAGAAGAGTATGCCCTATCATCCTCAAGCCAATGGTATCATTGAAGCATTCAATAAACGCCTAGAGAACGTGTTGATAGAGGTTTGCGACAAGCAAAGGAATGATTAGGATGTATGCATACCCATGGTCCTATGGGCATATAGGATGAGACGTAAAAAGTTGACAAGCCAAATTCCATTCAGGTTGGTCTATGGGATAGAGGTTGTGATGGCCATGAATTATATTGTGCCAAATCTACAGATTGTAGCATTGACTAATATGGCAGATCAGGAGACTATGGAGGAACGCCTCACATATTTGTTGGAATTAGAAGAAGACTGGTTTCTAGCAATCTTTCAACAACAAGTCCAAAAGGAGTGGGAGAAGGCCTAGCATGATCGACGTATTAATTTGCACACCTTCAAGGTAAATGATTTAGTCCCACTTTATGATAGAAAATTCACAAAGTTTCCTGGAAAGTTTCAAATGCACTTATTAGGACCCTATGTAATCAAGGAAACTATAGATGGTGTCGCGGTTTAGCCCATGAAGGTAAATGGAGAATTATTTCCAGGAAGAGTTAATGGAAGTATGTTGAAGTTGTATCAAGGGGATCTTGCCCCTGTGCAATGACTACATGATGGTGGGATAGTCTTAGTATTCTAGGTAGCTACAAGGTAGTATAGGACTATAAACTACACTGCTCAAGAAGTGGAAAAATGAATTAAGGGGGTTGCGTAATGGAGGCCAGAGGCACGCCAGGAGGACTTGAGCCAATAGGGTTGCACCATGGAGGTTGGGGCTGTGAGAAATGGTTGAAAAATAGCCGTTGGGTGCACTGTAGCTGATTGGATGGTGAAAATCTCATTAGGAGGATCGGGTAGGCTGCACTTATGGCACAAACCTTTGGCAATCTGTGCCAACAATGCATTTACGAGAAGAACTCGGAGGGAACGATCGATTTGAATTTGAAATCACCTATAAAGTTGGCATGCTAGCCTATACTAGAACAATTTACCTTCTAAAAATCACTTGTAAGTTCTCTTGTCTTAGGTCTATGAACCAAGAAGTTTGGTAATAGATGTTTAAGCATATAGGGCTAGCCAACGTGTTTGAAACCTTCTAGAAGGCCTTCGTGGACAACATGTTGGTCATTAATCCTGCAGAAGCCTCAAGTTCTGAGGCCATTATCTCTGAAACCACAGCCTTTGAAGTCACGTTGACGATGGAAGCCACACCATATGTGCCTACAAAGCCAATGTCGCCTAGGTTTAAATCATATGCCTCTAAGAAAAAAACTGAAGAAACCCTAGTCTTTTCCAGTGAGGCAGTCACCGAGGAAGAATGCTACTAAGATTTGGTAGAAAGAGAAGATGGAAAATTCAAAACAACAATGTTGGGTCCCTATAATACTAGTGATTACCCCATTACTATGGTAGTTATACCCCTTATTTATATGGTTGTGCCCCTATTACCCACATATTGTTATTTCTGTGCCCCATAGAATCCCTCTATTTTTATTTTTGTGGCTTTATATTATTATTGTTAGGTCGGCTGGATTATATTGTGACTCCTTAGACTCCTATATATAGAAAGGAGGTTTTGTCATT
>APFE030150725.1:0-14919 GCA_000404065.3 Pinus taeda | reverse complement strand
ATATTCGACCAGAATTTGAAGAGGATTCTTTTTCACTTCCCAATGGTTTAAAAATTATCTTTGTAGGTCAGCCAAGGTAGCGATACATGTAGCCGGCAAACCTCTAAACCATTTCCTCACTTCACCTGCAAATGTCTGTACAAAGAGTCTCATTGCCACATTCTCCACATCGATCTCATGAAGTTCATATAAGTCTACCATTCTGTTCACATGTTGCTGAGCTATAATGATGTTAGGAGTGCCATCAAAAAATGAGATTTTGCTTTGATAATCTGCGGGCATATCATCTAGAACTTGAGGCAGAACAAGGGGTGCAAAACGGGCAGCCATCACTCTTGGTGGATTTGTCCTCGGAGGTGTTGGAGGAGTGCACACAGTTTGTAAGCGAATAGAAATTGGAGTTTGAAGCTAAGCTACAATGTAGTTATCAATCAATCGGTTAGCCCTTTCCGTCTCCAAGTCTACAAGAAATTATGGATTGTGGACAGTAGAGTCAACCACCCTTTCGGATTTGGTTTCGAACAACAATAATTCAAACTTCTCATCAAAATCTAGCTCTTCAATGTACTCAAAAATGTCCGGGCATGAATGGGATTTGAACACGGGAGATATAGAGCTTTCTTGATGATGAATTCTTGAAATCAAATTGGGATTTTCATATATGTGCGGAGGATTGGATCTAGATTAGCTTTGGTATATCTTCTAGAAGCCAGAGTGCTATTGAGAAAAATCAAAGGACACCACCAACTTACTTAGCCTATCCAATCCTAAACTTATCATCCGGAAGCTTAGAATTATCGAGAAGTAAGGGGATTTGATTTCTTCCCCAGTGGAGTCGCCACTATGTTAGCACCTAAATCTGCCTTAGGCTGAAGGAAGGCAAAATTCAGGGTAACCACAAACCACGCTCAGTCTGGTAGCTAGCCCTACCAGAACAGGAGAGGGCTCTCTGCTTGTCACGCTCAATGAATAAGTAAACGAAATGGCCTGAGATGACTTACAGTGAAATATTTATCTTAGGCTAGTAAGTAAATATGGATACAAGAAGCAATTTTTATGAATGACTGTGTTTCTGGGATGGTATGGGACCAATGGACAACAATGAGCAGAGGATGAAATACAAAGGCACATATTACTTCGTGAGGCAAGGCAGGCGAAAAGTCTAGCAATTTAATTTGAAATAGCATGGAATGGAGAGATTGCTTAGGAGGGTGAAAAGGGCATACACACATGAATCCTTTTCAGCAGAAGAAAGAACATTGAACATGAAATTTTCCCACAGGCAGATCAATAAAATTGAATTCTATCTTATATAACTTAGAAAATTTCACTCAAAATGTATATGAAATGAACTATGAAACATAATGAAATACATATGAAACATAAGAGACACATTTTCTACACTCACAACCACATGAATCTCATGAAATAGAGCCACTGCATTTCATTAATCCTCTGTCAAAATATACAATGAAGAAACAGAGTTTCTTTCCCACAGTCTCCCAGAAGTTACAAGCCAACCAACCCTTTGCAAATAGTTTGCATACAATATATAGAATGTGCCATGAAGAGATAGAACTCCCAAGGTTTGGGGAGTTACTCGAATCATTACAAAATGGAGGTGGAAAGCCAACCATTAGCTACAGGTGCAGCGTTACAAACATGACAAATGGCTTGGGTAACTGTTTGCCTTCCTTTGCCACTTGGATAGAAGCCAATCTGGAGTGAAAATACTTTAAAATTTGCCTTATGTGCTGAAAAAGTGAAATGTAGATGAGAGGGCCCACTTGGAGAAGTCGCAAATCAAAATTTCGCGAAACGGAGGTGAAATTGGCCTTTTCCCCTATATGCGCCGCGCCACTTTCTATATGCGTTGTGCCAATTTGGAGCCTATTTTGAGGCACTTGCAGGAGTCCAAAATGTGCCCAAGTGTACTTGTTGGAAAGCTTGGCTTGCCTTCTTTCCAACCCAAGTGGAATTTCTGAATTTGGTGCTCATTTTCCCATCCAAATATTCATTCGCCTAAGACTACTTCCTATGTGTCAAAATAGGGGTAGAGAGAACATTGTTTTGGGTGTTTTTGGCCTCCTGGAGGCTCAAATCATGCCCAAATTTCTTGTCCAAGCACCAGTAGTCGTGATTTTGCACGCTGAATCCAAAAATGCAAGCCATTTCCAATTTGAAGCTCCCAATTCTAAGCGCCGCGCCAATGGCACGACGCACAGGGAGAAAAAAACTGTGTTTTGACCAAAAAATTACCATGTGACCAAAATTGCCCCAAATTTCTTGAAATTTGGGCTGGAGGTTCTCTAAGAGGCACTATGCTGGGCCACAGAAGCTTTAGCCAAGATTCGAAGCTGATCTTTTGCTTCTTTTTCCTCTTTTGTTGCTTTGCTCAATTTTGCCTTCAAGCTCCTTATCCGGGCCTTTGGACTCATGTTCCATGCCATGTAATGATAAACCATCCTCCTCAGTATGGTTTTGTCTCTGTTGGCCTTCTCCAATAGTCTCTCCAAGTGGATGTTGATCCACTCTAGCCAGGACTCACGGTCATTGTTGATCTCTTGCTCCAAGGTAGTGAGCTCGATCCTCCTTTGTTGGGCAGCTTGTCGATTCTCACGGATGTTTTGTAGCTCCATGATCTCATGCTGGTCCTCAAGCTGCTTGTTCCTTTGCTCAGATACTTGATGATCCATTTGGCCCTCTCCACATTGAGTGACAAGTCTTGGATCTCTGTATTCTGCTCCTGAATAGTCATCCTAAGTCAGGCACTCTCCACATCTGCATCATCATCCTAAATGAGGATGAAATCGGCCTCTTGTTCACCTGATGGCCCCTCATCATGCATGGGCCTCTTGCCCTTGTCATGTAACTATGTAGTCGATGCCGGAAATGAGGCCCCTTCCACCTTGGGTGGAGATAATACTCGCTTTGTTGCTGCAAACAAGTGTCTACTGCCTCTCTGATATGTCACGAATACTGGCATAGTCGTGGTCTCATGGTGCTCATACTGATGAGAAGGACCACCTATCTCATGCTCTGCCTCTGATAATACCTATGAAGTGCTGAAGAGGTCACGGGAGATGAAGTCCTCCCAAGCAATGCCCTGCAATCCCAACTGATGATCCACCAAAATCTGGATAAGAGAAAAGTGATAAACATTGTTAAGCTGCTGTTGAGGGGTCTTATGCTGCATGAAGGCGTTCATCCTCTCTATGTTCCTGCAAATGAAAAATGGGAGTTTCATCATCCTCACCCTAGTAAAGTGCATGAGCAACCTGATGTGATAGGCATATAGTTGAGACAACCTCCCCTCACAACTGAAGTACTTCATGATCAATTTCATGAGTGGAGCATACTCATCTTTCAAATATTTGAATGGGAAGACTCCTGTGAGCTGACTCAAGAATCTGGCCTTAATGTAAGGCTCATAGTGTTGCCTATCCACCTTCTTCTTCTTATGCCACTGTTCTCCAACATTTGGTATGCTTGTTGCCACTGAGATAGTTTCGGGTGTCAATGTGAAGGTGACCCCAGCCAGGATAGACTGACCTCCATGTAGGTGAAGCACAAAAAGACGAGCCAACTCATGATGAACTCTAACATTAGCCACCCTTTGACAAAATTCAATACATGCTAGGTGCTAGAAACATGACATGGCAAGAGGGCATGCTTGTAATTCAGTGAGGGTAGTGGGCTCATCCGTAACATGTTTGCCACTCTTGTGATGTCTCCTGGGAGGCTACTCTTCCGAGGATGAGTCACTTTGTGTCTCCATCTCATAGTCTGATGAATGCTGTGATGCCATGATTGCTGTGTGTACTTTACTTAGGCTGCCCTTTGATGATGGTGTGAAGCTGGGTGCTCTTGTGATATCTGTCATAAGGGGAACAATGAAAAAGGGAGTATTAGGAAGGGAGCAATATGATGGGAATAGGGGTTATGGGGAGAAGTTTGTTTAGGGATATGTAGGGGGTTTTGGTATTTGATAGGGTAGGGTTTTGGGATTTTGACAAGGTAGGGTTTTGGGGTGTCATGTTGACCAAAGAGTGGAGGGATAGGGGATAGAGTTTGGTAGTATTTTAGGGTAGGGATAATAGGAAAAATGAGAAAGGGAGGATAGGGAAAAATGGTAGGTGAGGGAAAAACGATGGGTGAAAATGGAACCTTGGCCTCAATACCACAATTATGAAACCCTAGCAACAATGGCCTTTGGTGTTTTCTTGTCGTTGATTTTATGAGTTTTGTTGCATTCAAACATAGCCATAAACCACCATATCATTTATAAACTTTGATGAAAAAGTCATGTCGTAGAGCCTACCTGTCAATTTGAGGGGCTTCACAAGAATTTTGAGGAACTTTCGCACGGTTTTGGCCCTTTGTGGGTGTGCGCCGTGCGCCAAACCCAGTGCGTCGCACCCTAGGTGTGCGCCGTGCCCGTTGAAAAAATACACTGAGGGATGGCTCTGTGTGCGCCGCGCCCCTCTGTATATGCATCGCGCTCCTAGAAACTGCCTCCATCTCTCTCCAAACACGCACTTTGCTTCTCAAACACTTTGCAATTTCTCCCTATGCACTTGATTTGCACAATGCCTCTGATTTTGGTGGAAACTTGTATATAAAGACTTTGAAGTCATGGGTTAAATTTTTGCTTCTCCAAAAACCCATTTTTCTAATGTTATGTTTTGACACTTTTTCACTGACTTAAAGCAACACTAATTTTCACTTTCCCTTTGAAATTTTAGCTCAAATGATGAAATTTTCGGCACTCTTTGTAGGGATTGCATGATAGGAAATTTGGCCATGGAAAACATGACTGCATCTGAAGAAATCAACTGATGACGATTTTGAAAAATTTATCACAAATGACACTGTTTGACTTTTCTTCAAAACAGAGTTTTGAAGAAGAGTCGAAGTCTATCCACATGACGATGAAACTCTCTGAATCATAACTGTGTAAGGGCCTCACTCTGGCCTGCATGGATTTATTGAATATGTTTGAAGACCAAATTGATGGATCCCTAGACCTAACTATCGAAAAATGACCTTTGTCTTTTAAAGGACCAGACCTTGAATGTCATGGACTTTAGTGATCATTGACAAAAGACCTGAGCCAGCAGGAGCCAGACATGAGGGGAAATGACTAGCATGACCCTTTCCGTTAGATTATGGCATGCCCCTAGCGAAATGCAGCTAGGTGAATGGAGTGGGACACCTAAAAATGAAATGCATAAAGAGTTTTGATCTCTGACAGAGGACTGACCAGACCGACTCTAACAGGATCCTTGAAAATTTGCCACCGATCTGGCATTAATGAACCGATTTTGGGGAGAACGGTTAGATTTGAATTCAAAATGCCCTTTAAATTTCAAGTGGCTACCCAGCAAGAAACACTTAGCATTTTGAGTATTCAGTTGTTGAGCTCCTAGGAATCCATCAATCGAGAATTGTTCGAGACTTTCAAAGAGACTCCTGAGTTTGCTAACTTGCCAGAGACAATGCGAGCATTGTTAGAGAGCATTATGTCGACACCCGACGAAGTTATAAATACCGAGAAAGTATTAGAGGAGCCGACATAGCAAATGGACATAGAAGCAGAAGTAGCTGCTCTAGAAGTGGTCGAAGTATTGGTAGAGGTCGCTAAGTCAGCGAGAATGCCTAGAATGAAGCCAGCCCCAACCAAGGAAACCAGGAAGGATAAGAAGGGCAAGCAACCTGCCATACTGGTGCGCACATCACCAAAATGAAACCCACAAAAAATCACTACACGGGAGAAGGAAAATACCATAAACTTAGAGATAGAGGAGGAGGACATTGAAGACATCATGATGGATGATGAGGATGTGGGTGCCGAACTGGAGGAGGTTGAAGCCCAGTGTGCAGACCCTATTACACAGTTTCTGGAGTATGTCCCTCTGCACAAGACTAAGTCCATAGTCCCAAAGGACATTGATGAGAGTAACACTCCCCTGCAAACCCCTCTGTTGCTGGACGAAATTGTTTTGAATATCTACGCTTGGCACGAGTGCCAATACTAAAGCTTGAAGACTAGGAGTTGGCAGACCATGAGAAGTTCCAACACCTGGCGATCTAGCAGCTGATGCACCGCATCATTGGTACGAATACAAGAATGACCACATTGGAGCCATGGAGGTGGCTCAAGGGGGTAGAAAAGGTAGGGTTAATTGCACCCCAGTGACAGTTTTGGTCATCAAGTAGCTGTTGTGCTTGGTGCATGATGGGTGTCTGTGGCTGGAGGAGCTGATACCCATCACAAATTGGTTGATTCACCGAATAACATACCTACCGTATATAGGTGAGAATCCAAAAATTATCTTTGGCTGCAAGGGTGGCGAGCAGGTTCTCGTAGAGTCAACAAGGTGAAATTTAAGCTGGTGAAGAAGTCACATAGGTACACTATCTCCAGCATCTGCGACCTCACTGTGAAGGTAGCAATGTAGATCCTTGAAGAGAAAGTGATGTGAAAGTGTCGCATTGATGAGGTGCCGATGCCTGTCGTCATGCTCACACAACAACGCGCATAAGGAGTCCAGTTTAACTGGTTGGACTACCTTTACAGAGAGTTCTTGGCGAATTTCCGCGAAGCACAAGAGATCATCAAGAAGTTCCACTATGTGTGGCTGTTGTTGTCGATTATGCTGGTAGCGTGGGAGCTACTAGAGGATAGCTAGTTCCCTTTGGTCGCACCAAACCTCCCTGAAGCAACCAAGTATGCTTCACTATGGGTGACAAAGGATGCGTAGCGAGTTCAAGACATAGAGATCTTCTGGATCTTGATTGAGATGAATATCAAGATGGCCATCAATTGCAAGCCATGATTGTCACCCATGGTGTACACTAACCTACAGAGCTATGCTGAGTTCAAAGTCAATTTCCATCGAGTCTCCATCAAGATGTGGAAGGAAGCTGAGCAAAAGTCCTATGACTTACCGTATCTGGCCACGGATGATGCCATCGATGTGATGCCTGGTCAATGGCAGGCGTTGTGGTGCACTAACACGGACTTGGAGGTGGGTGGAAGCAAGTCTGCCGTGTAGAAGAAGATGCAGGAGGCCAAGCTAAAGATGGCGTAGCTAGTCGAGAAGAGAAAAAATTTGGCCACTGAGAAGGCCCAAGCGAAACAGGTAGGAAAGCAAGTAGGAAAACAGACAGGTGGCATAGAGCGGGGCTCTGATAAAGGCGCGAGGCTTCCTTCACCTGAGACCAAAGAAGAAGACAAATAACAACATGGCATGGACCCTCAAGAGACGTCTGCCAGCATTAAGCGCCCAAGAGAGCTGGAGAAGGGAGGGTCTAGAAAGGAATCCAAGGTGACCAAGACCTTGTTGGACCATATCACATTGACGGAGGGAAACTTACATGATATCAGTGACACAATCAGAGATGTCACCACAGAGTCCATGCAGTAATTTGAACAATAGTAGCCGACCATCCTAAGGGCCATCTAAATCGGGTTGCAGGAGTTGTAGACCCACATGTCACAGGTTGGTATGGTGTCTACGAGTTTAGCTATTGGCACTTCAGAGGTTGTTGATATGCTGTGCACAAAGGCTTCCATTGCGATAGTGTTGCGCGATGGAGCACTGAACACGAAAAATGAAGTTGACAAGCCCACTGCTAGTGCCTTGAAGGGAGTTGGATTGAACGTGGCAGTGCTCCCGTGCAAAGCATTCCACCTCTTGCAGGATGGAGTAATTGTAGAATTGAGGGCCTGAGAGCATCGTGCCCTCGAGGTGATCAACGAATAAAGGATCAACAATGAACAGATGGCCCTACAGAGAAATGCTTCCATCACTGCTGAGACCGAGGCAACCAATCAAAACAAGAAGATTATGCAGGTCATTGAGGAGTCATGCAAAATGCTCCCTGAATTGGCCATTCAGGAGGAAGAGCCAGTCGAGGTCCGCATCCGCAAGTTGGCCACGGGGATGCACGACATTCGGACTGAGATAGCACGAGTTTAGTTGGAGTTGAACATGCAAATTACAGAGCTACATTTGAGGGCCCAAACTTCAACACTGCTGGAGGCAAAGGAACAGTGAGCAACCGCTATCACAGAAGCAGTAACAACGGTGGAAAGTGTAGTAGAAGACTACACGTAGTTGTTCAAGCAGTCATTTGAGGTCCTGAAAAGATTGTAGAAGGACCCAAATATATAGAGGCTAGAGATAGAAGTGCACAACCTACAACATCACTATGATGAAGTTAAGGTCACAGCGCGAATCGTCACACTGACATAGAGGATAGCCAAGCAGTTGAAGGAGTAGGTGGATGCAGCACTGCAGAAGGAAGAAGTACTAAAGGCGCGACTAAATCCCTCGCTGGAGGAAGCTTTTGTGGTCACAGGAAATATTGAAGGAAAGCTTGTGACTCTGAAAGCAATGCAACAAAAGCTTCACGCTGATAGCGTAGGAGTAGTGGCCGAGCAGACAGTGGAAGATGTGAAGAAGGCGACAACTCAGTGCACGACTGAGGTTGCGGTCATTCGGGTCGAGCTAGATGAGCTTCGTGCAAATATCTCCATGCCTACTGAGTGACTCGAGGGTGAGTCATGATATCTGTGTTGGGGGCCTGTTGGGAGCGAGATCCCCCAAGGGAAGTTTTGGGGCTAAAATTGCATGTTTGAGTCAATTTTTGTAATAAAATTGTAAAGTCTCCGCATTTTGTCATCATAGAGCACAAAGGTGTCATGTGTCATAAAAGGTACTCCACCGTTAGTTTTGTAAAGTAAAGTCGGCTGTAATATTTCTACCCATGATCCATGGACCATGGGATTGTATAAAAAGAGCTAAGCTCTAAGTAGTTTTGGGGGCATAGAATGATGAATAATGTAAGAGAGTTGTGTATTTGAAGTAAGAAGTCTAAGTCTTGGGTTGTAGCGTAGGTAGAGGCTTTGTAGCTGATTGCACAGAGGCCTACGGTAGAAGTCTGCAGTGTTGGGTGTGAAGCCTGATTATCTTTTGTATTCAAAGGTCTCAGTTGGATGTATACCCCAGGAAGACTGTACACCCCTCCACACGGGGGGGTGCGGGGGGGCCGATCCCCCCTGGCTGGGGGGTCCGAGGGCCAAAGGTCCCCGAAGCTAAAAATAGATGTAAAATTGCCTTGTAAAAATCTAGTATTTTCTAGTCAACCTAAGCCATTCATTAGGCAGATGATCTGATAGTAGAAGTTATGCTTAATTTAGAGTTGTTTGCCCTAGAAGGCAACCCCTCACTATATAGAAGGGAATTGTATTAAGTCTATGTATATCTATATTCTAAGTGAAGAAAAGATAGGAGATTGAGAGCAAAGAGGGAGTTACAGCGGATCTGCTGTAGGTTGTATCTCTTCAGTTTGCTGGATAATATAATAAAATAAGGACTGGTTGTTTCTTCGTGGACGTAGCCCAAACTGGGTGAACCACGTATATCTGTGTCTCTCTTGTTTTATGCGCTTTTTGTGTTTATATTTCTACAATATTTTATGTGTTCCATTGCTTTGTAATATATAGATTTTAACATGCAGCTAAGTGCGCAGACCCTTGCAGCTGTGTGCGTAGGGTGGACAAAGTTTGTACACACTTGAAAGATATCAATAAAGAGAAATATTCAACAATTCCTGTGTCTTTTTTCTGTTAATGCATCTTGATATTTGGTGAATGAATTTCCTTTATTATGCTTATGTGATCTGCGAGTGAATGCAATTATGTTGAATAATTGAACGCAATTACGATTATCTATTTACGCGGTGTTAACTATAATTATTTGATAAGATAAGTGAGTCACTTAGATTAATTATGGAATTTGCATGTCACGTTGCCATAGTAGCGCAAAAGTACTTGAGAAGCAACGTAGGGCTACACGAAGGTCGATCATACCCTTTCACGAAGGTATTAAAGGACCGAATAAAGGGATTGCCTTGCAAGATCTAGAGCGAAGCGACCTGCACGAAGGCAGGGATAGAGGGAATAAATTGACATCACAACCATCTCAGGGTGCGGAAACTTGGTTCCAGCATCCCCACCATACTGCTTTGGGTGAGACTTTGGTTCATGCCCTTTAGGCTGATGCCGAAAGGGCTAGTAGTGTAGGGATTTGTTTGGCTAATTAATGCTGAACCTGAGCCAGGCCGCCTTAAGATAACTGTAATTGTTTGGTAGAATAAGTAAAACACTTGAGATAACTCAAGAACCTATACAACACATCGTCATAGCAGTGTGAAAGTACTTGAACCGCTGGTTAGGGCTGCGCGAAGGTCAATCGTACACATTCGTGGAGGTACTGGGCAGCATAGAGGGTAGATTGATAAGCCCTAAGGATTAGTGACCTACTTAAAGGCACGAGCAGGGGGTATAATCTGACATCATGACCATATCAAGGTGCGGAAACTTGGTTCCAACATCCCCCCATACTGCTTCAGGTGAGACTTCGGTCCACGCTCTGCGGGCTGATGCCGAAAGGGCCAGTAGTGTAGGGATTTGTTTGGCTGACTAATGTTGAACCTATGTCAGGGCCCACAAAGCAAACAAATGGTTTCGTTTCTAGGAGTAGAATCTACATGAGAGATGTGTGATGTAGTATCACTGGAATCCAATTAAGAAAGAGATCGAAGACTGGTTTGTTACACAAAAATATCGTCACCATGATTATTTGCAGTCAGTATGGGTCTATCATCACTTATACTAGCCTCTTAAGCAAGTCTCAGACCTTAGCTCTTCATGTCAAGCTTTGCAAATGAGAGAAAGACATTGAAAATCAATATTACTCTGGTTCTGCACTTTCTCCTACTTTTGCCTGCAGGCCCGCACCCTTTGTTCATATTACTTGAGTATTTGCACGCTCTGTCTGTAAAGGGGTGGGTGTGTACCCCTGTAAAAGTCAAAAAGGTGCAAGTTTATCCTAAAAAGCTCACTTTTGGGTTAATTCTAGATGTTTCTAGAAGGATTTTGACATGGATTGTTCGCTCCAAGGTGGTTCATGCATCCCAAAAGAGAAGGAGCTAATCCTTTGATAGGAGGAGCTATCCCTTTGAAGGAGGGCTTTATCCCTTTGAAGGAGGACCTAGTAACTTCCCTCCATTGCACTATAAATTAAGGCATTGGGTCAGTTGCTGGAGAGGTTAGAAGCTGAACATTTTTTAGGGTAAATGCTGATGGAATTGTGACTTCTTAGTTAAACTTGAGAGGAGGGATCACATACTTTTGGTTTCATTGGGAGGTGAGTGAAACTTGTCAAAGTAGAGGAGACTTCTTGTCGGACCCTAGGAGAAGCTTGTATAGCATCAAGGCACAGGTTGTAAATTTCTTCTTTCATTTGAATTAATACAATCAAATTCATTTTTCTCAACAAATTGTCTTATGTGGTTTGTTTCATAATCTCCTTGATCGTTATGATGAATATGCTTTATAATATTGGCTTTTCAGGTGCTATTTAATTTGTTTGCTTGTTTTTGTTTGCAGACTTACGCTTCAAGGAATCTCATTTGGAACGAGGGAGCGAGGCTTCCACAAACTTGCATTGGGCCCAAGGTAGGTCTAAAACACTTGTTTGCCTTTGTTTTTAATTGCATATTTAGAGAAAGATAGTTTTTTATTGGCTTGCTTGTCACTAGATATCTTTGGATACTAGGAAGGTCGATCTTGTCCGACTCATTCCGTGTGACATTATTCCCTTCAGATTTAGCCCACTCTAGGCTAAGGAATCAGACTTCATGCAATTAGTTAAGGGCATTTGGTTACAGCCGATCAAAGGCTCCCCCTTTTTCGTCTGGGAAGAGAAGCTCGAAAGAGTGAAAAGGGCTTTGAAAAGATGGGCCAAATCTCTGCCCAATCCAGCCAACGAAAGAAAAAAATTTCAACGCACTCTGGAAATACATCACCTCCAAGCTGAAACAGCTAACATAACAAAAGATATTCTAGATAAAGAAGCCCTATTTCAGTAAAACTACCATAAGGCTTGTCTAGCTGAGGAAGAATACTAGAGACTTACGTCACGTAGTCTTTGGCTTTAAGTAGGGTACAATAACTCTTCCTTCTTTCACAAACAACCTCAGGTTAGGAAATGTACCAATTCCATTTCCAAAATCAAAGATGGCACTACCATTCACAAGGATAATGCAAACATAAAAAAAGTAGCCTCCCTTCATTTTAAAAGCTTGTATAGTGGAGATATAAATCTAGATCAAAATTCAGATATGATGGACATGGTGCCTTCCTTGATTTCTACTAAAATGAATCACCTCCTTGAAGCTAAATTTACCAAGAACGAATTCAAGGATGCCCTCTTTGCCATAGATCCAGACAAAGCCCCTGGACTCGATGGATTCTCAGCCAGATTTCTCCAAATTTGCTGGTCGATTATGGAAAAAGATCTTTACAAAATGGTTCTAAAGTCCCAAATTTTCCAGAAAATCGGAGGCAGCACGAATTTTGCTTTTCTTGCTCTCATTCCCAAAGAGAAGGGAGCCAACTCCTTCAACAAATTTTTCCCGATTTCGCTTTGTAATATTGGTTATAAATTGATCACCAAAGTCATCACTAATAGACTTAAGCCCATCCTCCCCAAAATCATACCAGAAAGCCAAGGAGGCTTCATTCAAGGTAGATAGGTTGTGGACAATTTCATTCTGGTCCAAGAGGAAATCCACTCAAGCCCGAGTCGCAATGAAAAAGGTATGGTTGTAAAACTTGATTTAGTAAATTCTTTCAATAGAGTTAGACATAGTTTCTGCTGAAAGTCTTACATAAGCTTGGATTTGGTGATAAATTTTAAATTGGATTCAGGCCTGCATCTCAGAGCCTTGGATTGCCCCATTAGTAAATGGTAGAGCTGCTAATTTTTCAAAGCCACGAGAGGGCTCAGGCAGGGGTGCCCTCTCTCACCACTTCTATTTGTTCTTCAAGCCTTTGTCTTCAGTTTTTACTTAGACAAAAAAGGATGGATCAAGATATCCCTGGGCTCTGCATTGTAAGAGATGTTAAAAAAATAAATCATGCCCTCTTTGCAGATGACACCTTGTTATTGGGAGAAACTTCTGTGCTTAAAGCCTCCAGATTTAAAGGAGATCTGGACGAGTTTTGTATGGTTTCAAGAAGTAGTCTAAATAAAGGAAAATGTCATATCTATTGTTGGAACACCACTTCTAGCTTTCTCAACTCCATTTCCAAAACCTTTGGATTCGCCGCCTCCTCAAACTGGACTTCCTTCAAGTACTTGGGCTTGCCTATTTTTCTCGTAAGAGCCTATAGCAGAGATTGGCTCCCCCAATTGGAGAAATTCAAGAACAAGTTGCTTGCCTAGGGATTTTCTTGGCTAAAAATTGTTGGTAAGTCTTTCCTCATCAAATCTGTTCTTAACAGTCTTCCTTTATTTCAATTTTTTGTCCTTCTTGCTCCCACTGGTATTCTCAAGAAAATGGAGGAGATCATTCGAAAAAAAAATTGGAAAGGGGGCAATCAGAATGAGAAAAAGATTTCGCTAGTCAACCGGGAATCCATCTCCAAACCACTGTTGGAAGGAGGCTTAAATTTTAAAAATTTTGGCAACCATAACATTGCAATGGGAGCTAAATTAATTTGGAGAATTATTGCGCCTAACCCAGACTGGGCGCAATTGGCTCTGTGGAAAAATATTTCAAAGGCCACTGCTCCCGCTTCCTAGATCATCCTGAGATGCTCCTAAATACTCCCTTACTAAAGCTCTGTACCAAATCTTGCCCGCTCATCAAGGCCCACACCTACAGAATTACCAGCAATGGAAAATGGATCAATCTCTAGATAGACAGGATAATGAATAATGAGCTATTGGGAGACTCTCACTCTTTCCAAGCACTGTGCACATGGATGAACAAGGTTGGATTACGCTTCCTGTGGGACATTTCTGCCTAGTAGGATTCACGTTGGGCTAGCTAGAATATTCAAACGCCCCTAGATTTGTTTATGGAGTGAGAGATCTTATTATCCAAGCTGCATGGCTTGGCTCCAATGCTGGCATGAAATCGGGACTCAAGAGGTTGGGGTGCGAATGCTGGAGGATACACTATAGCTCTTGGCTATGCCAAGTTGTGTGAGCACCCTCATGTGGCCATGAACCCAGAGCCATGGAAAGGGATTTGGCATCATCCCTCCTTGCCAAAAATTGACTTCTTCAACTGGCTACTATGCCACTCCAAAATTTTGACTGATGATAATCTTCAGAAGCGAGGTTTCCACGGCCCTTCAAGATGAAGCCTTTGCAAGGAAAACCAATAAAGTGTAACTCACCTAATGTTAGAATGCACCTTCACTAAGCACATTTGGATCGAGCTGCTAGGATATTTGAGTTCCAGCTTCGCTTTGCCTTCTTCCATTCTTGATTTTCTTTCTAAATGGCTGAAAAGGTATCCTGGTCCCCCTCCAAAAAACAAAATTATCAAATCTACCTAGTGTTGGGAAGGTAAATCCCCTCTACAGATAGAGGTGATCCCTACTAGCCCAGAACAGGTCTAGCAACAATCAAACAATGCTATCACACAAGTTCCTAATTGCAAATAAAGAGTAGGTGATGAAGACCTACTTGAGATCTAACGCTTTAGTTTGTAGAAGAGATGTCGCCCACATTCCTTTGCCTTGGCCGGTCACGATCCTCCACTATCCACGTGAATGGACACCTGCACACAAAGAGAACAACACAAACACAAGCGTGAAATCTAATATATGGAATTATACATCAGTCAGGAAGGATATAATTCAACATCAACCATTACAAGTACAACGAGAATGGAACCATAATGATAGTCATCTATTATTAATAATTCAACAAAGGAGAATACAAACAGCGTCCTGACGTCAAGTCCTCCTTTGGCTGGATGCTCAGCTACACAAGTCTTGCAAAAGCTTGAAGGGGTGAGGGACAAGCTCTCTCTCTCTTTAGTGACAAA